>MJUU01017133.1:39719-85913 GCA_002080025.1 Modiolus philippinarum | reverse complement strand
CAGCCTCCACCAAGATCCCTTCCTGTGAGGAGTTTAGCATAATGATTTAATGCACACACCATAATACATAAACAGAAAAGACACAAAGGCTTAATAAATTTCCTGACTTAGGACAGGCGCAAACCTGCTGCGGCGGGGTTAAACTATTTTATTGGGCCCAAACCTTCCACCTACAGCTAATGTGATAAATCAAAAAAACAATCGTAACAACAGTAAAATTCAGTTGGCAACAGGACTGAGTCAATTGTGAAATAGAGAGCATTGTTACAGCTTCTTTTCTCACCCCGACCACTTTTGTAATCCCTTGATTACAAATGTGGATTTTGGTTACATAAGTGTATGAACTAAATATCAAACATTTTCCAAATCCCTAACAACTTTTGTAGTCAATCTTTTAGGAGTTTTTCCAATATAATTTAGATTCAAAAGTACAGGTTTTAATGTAAAATGTCTCTTTGAGTAAATATAAACATTTTTTATCGAACACTATTGCAACAAGAAGCAACGATTCTCTCTAATATTACTTACAATAATCATTATTCCTGGACATGTGATGATATGATTAATGCACTCAGATTACTCGATAATTAGCAATGAATTTCTCTCAAAACGGTGCTAGGGCCATCTTGAACTTTAGTATGAGGTATGAGCAAAGCTCATTGTTGAAGGCCTCATAATGACTTCAAAATAAAGAACAACAACAGAAGTGTTGTCTAGTTGCTTTGTTTTACCATGTTTTTGTAGAGACTTTGTCTCATGTACATTCACTCCCTTCATTGCTTACTAAATCTTTTGCTGGAAATTATTTTGTTCGTTTTAGCAACGATGTATATCAACTGTGCATTGGTATTCCCATGTGTACAAATTTTGCACCTCTCATTGCAGATCTTCTTTTCTGTTGTTATAAACATATTTAAGCAAGTATATTGCCGACATTGTCACTATTGAAAATATCCATTTCTCAAATTAGGTAGACATCATTTACATGATCATTTACGGGTGCTGTGCACAGAGCAAGACATGTTTACCCTTCCGGGCACCTGATGTCACTCTTGTTTATTGGGAGTTCACACTGTTAGTGCTTTAGTTTTTTGTGTTGTATATGTAATGTTCGTGTGTTTTGTGGGCATGTAGTGTCTTTGGTCTTCCGTCTTTTGGTGTTCTTGCTTTTGCCTTGTCTCTGGACTTTGATTTGTGTAATCTTGTGCTTTGTTACTTCGGTATTCTACTGCCGTTGTTTTACACAAAGGAACTGAAACTGCATAAGGTAACAATATTCAAAACATAACTTTTCTTGATCTAATTATCACAAAAACTATTATCATTGACGCTAAAATTTATGATAAAAAGGCTGATTGTTTATTTTTGTTTATTTGTTTTGTCTTTTTCATACTGTCTTAATTCGTGTTGGATGTGAATTTAGAATCCCACTTTTCCTCGTTCTTTCTTCGATATTCGTTTGCCGATTTATTCACTATTACTAATTTCCCTTTTCTTGACGGCAACGTTCCTCTAGCTCCATTATAAGGGGTATAATTCATAACTGGTACGATTCGCACGCCTTTATTCTACTATTGACGATTTCAATTAACGTAACATTACTATCAAAACCAAACTCTTACAACAGCTGTACAGATTTCATAAATTATTCAAAACGTTTAAGAAATTCAAAATTAATATGAAAATTTATTATTTTATTGTGGCGATACTGAAAAAGCTTATTTTTTAAGGGCAATTCTAATCCTTGATTTTACAAAATGCCCAAAACTGGTTAAAACTCCAGAAAACTAGGACATTACATACTTTTTTTATGCAATAAGGGATATCGACATGATGTTTTGCTTGAATCTATGAAATTATCTTTGGGATACAATGACCTGAAAATTTTACACCTATACTGGCCTCTCATTTATACTGCTGATGTGTACTGACCTATTTGATTATTCTTTCCCCAAGAAAACCTTCGGGAGTTTTTTTATTTTGATTTTGTGTTTTCGGTAGTGCAATTTTGATTTACCAGAAAAATAGGATCCTTGAGCTAGACGACAGATTAGCGACGAACAGTCACTGACCAATCTTTCAAAATTAGGTTTTGGTCCGACCCTCCACTTATAAGATTGTGGCTTTGGATTTAGAAATAAAAAAAAATCAAAGGGAGTAAATATACATGGGACAAAAACTCCTACCTCATAGTATATCGTTTCGTATAGGGTTTTATTTGTTTGTTTATGATATAATATGGACACAGGAAAGAGGAAGGAGAAGTTTGGTTACAAATAAATTGATTTCATTTTGAAGAGAGCTACTCGTGGCCTTTGGGCTGTTAGCAATCCTCTATAAATAAATCAAGCATTAAATTAAATTGATTTAATCCTACAGCTAGCTTTTGAAAGCCCGACTGTGCCGAATTCCTATCGTTTTTAATGTTAGTCTTTTGTCATAGTTGTGTTTGTGACCACCTTTTGGTAAAAAAATCTAACAATCCCATCATATCTTATGACTCACTTTTAGATATTTGTGTAAGCATAACATGCTAGCTGTAATGTTATTTCATGTATATTCTAAAAAAATTAAAAAGTTCAACGGAATGAATAATAAAAACAATTCTTATATCTCTGATAATGTTATTCTTTAATTATATCTAATACATACATGTATCAAAACACTTTTGAAAATATTAATGGTTTTTAGAAAAATATAAGTATAAATAAAGTACCATTCAGCTAAATAATTTATTATTTGTATTTAATTTCTTTCTTTTGATGTAGCTGCCATCCTTCGAAAATGTGAAATGAAGAATAAATCAGATGTTTTATTTCGTAAAAATTTGTTAATTGGTAAATGTTAATAGCCTAAGTATGAAGTACAAAAGCACATGATATTTTCACGGTGGTAATTGATTGAATTAAAATACTGAAATAACTTATGAAGATAATTGCTAAACGATATCATGCAAAACTTTTACAAGATAATAACAAAAGGTTTTAAAAGTGACATTTTATAAATTTTGTGTGAACAAAATATGTGTTATAAACATCCATCACTGCATTTTCACATTTCAGTAAAAACACATGCATGTGAAATATTTTAAATAACACCCGCATTCTTTGCCATTGAGTAGAAAATGCCATTTTTGTTTCTCATTAAAGCATCCGGTGTGTCAAATTCTGCAATTATTCCGTTATCCATCACCATTATTCTGCATTTAAAAAAGAACATATATATATATATATATATATATATATATATAAATGTATATAGTTATAAATAATGAAACACATGCGAGCGAATACATCTGTTCCAATCAACGATGGACAGTACATAGTCAAAGGACCGATTCAGAAATGCAAAAGCAATATTATGGGATTGTTACACAAGTACGAGTATGCACACAACGTAATTTACTAGGATGGAAGATAAAAATGAATTTCTGTATCGGTCCATTATACCAGGAGAGAGCCAACAATCTGAAGGCGATAATTCAAATATGAAATACTAAAAACATTAAGATATTGAAACATTGCAATATTAGGATAAATAACATCGATATGGAGATAGCAGCTAAGATGAGAAAATAATATTTCGAAAATGGAATATTAAAACAAATGACGATATAAAGATTATAAAGGATAGAGAGGAGTCAGAAATCGCTGTGATCCCCGTGACATTTTTGATGGAAAGGTAGTTTAAGATAGAAAAAATATAATTGCTCTTCTTGCATTTATTTCTAAGACTGTTTCATTCCTATAAATTGTTAAGTGCATATATGCTTTGTTAAGGGTTTGGCAATAAAATTTAAGTGGTACCTTAATGATTTGTATCTTTAGTTTCCGGCATATGTTACCTGCTGGTAAAAATGGTAGCCAAACGTAAAAGTAAATTGAAAAAAAGAATCGCCATGTTGTTATATAGATTTTGTGGGTTAAATGTGTCAATCATAAGCGAGGCTTCTGGTTAGCCAATATGTTTGCAGTTTTCTGCCCGAACCATCCACAATGTTTGGCAATTTTCATTTTTTGAGATATAAACTTTGATCTTTACTTTAAACTGGATACAAAGTATGATTTTTCCTATTTATGAGAGATTTTTATATATTTTGATCGCATAATTTTTACATTGAATTGTTCTCGAAAATAGATAAATAAAAAATATGCCATCAATTTTTGACATATTTAGTCAATTTAACTGCCCAAAGCATTTCAAGGAAGCAAACACAACCACAGAAACAACAAGTCGATTGAGATAATGAAATATGTCATACCTATCATAATCCAATACTGTGCTTAATCTGTGTGCAATCGACAGAATGGTACAATCTGCGAATTGTTCACGTATTGTTTGTTGAATGAGATCATCAGTTTCCATGTCAACAGCAGCTGTAGCTTCATCAAGTATAAGAATATTAGTTTTATGTAGTAATGTTCGGGCAAGGCAAACCAATTGTCTCTGGCCAACACTAAAACATGCAAAAAAGAAATTAGGTATAACTTTACACTTCATACCTTAACAAATGCAATTTATATGTAAAAATGTATTGTCAATATTTGCGAGATTTCTGAAAATAAGTATTCGGAAACTTTTTCAATATACAATGTAATTCCATTCACTAATAAGAAACCAAAAAGAGTACAATAAATCATTTTAGCAGGTTATCTGCAAAAGACATTGTTATTGCCTTCTTCGATTCTTCGCACCACCAGAAAAGAATATAGGAAAGGATTGAAACGACATGTGATGTGATTGCTGTTATATCTCTCATCTCTTCTCCTGTCTGACTGGCATTTTTTGTGATTTTATTAATTAATTTATTTTTTTGTTACAGTAAGCAATGTCATTTTCCATCAAATTTATTCTTATATTTAGTGATAATTTCTGATTTACATTAAACGCTACATTTGAATAGTACAAAGCTGATCATATGTTGAATGTTAACCAAAGTGGATAACGAGCCTGTATATAAAGACAAGGATAGTTCCCATTATAATATACTAATAAGACATCAAAGTGTCACTTTCAGTATCTTGGCAATAAATAAAATCCCAAAACTAAACGGTGTTACCCAAACCATCGAAGTTGCAGTTTCGAAGTGAAACATGAAAAAATAATGCTGAATGCACTAACTAAACAAATTGCATTAATTGTAGTAATGAAAGTTTTTGAGGCATGACCATTTAACAAAAACTTACGGTACTACCACCGCAAACAAGTCAAACAAAGTTTATGACTATCAGTTGGAATCGTATGAAACACATGAGATGTATTCTTTACTAACGTATATTGTCATATAACTTACGAGAAAAAGTTACTGGGGGATAAAACTAAATATAATTACCCATTATATATCTAGTGCACACTCGTTGTAGGGGAGGGATTATTACATCCTGATACATATTTGGAAATGAATGTAGAAATATCAAGAACATTGGTTATGCTTGTCAAACACGTTGTAGATTGCTTGTTCCTGATTTTTTAACGCTTACCTCTTCTGTTAAATACTTTTTTCTAGGTTAAGTTATATATATACAATGTTAAAATATATATATTCAGATATTTCCTTCAACACTTGCCAAATGACTAAGGCAAAAATATTATGCATATCCCTATCTTATTGGTACATTGTTAGTAATTTATGTCGTCTAAGTTGAGTGAATCATGCATATTATTGTAAGATACCCTAAAACATTTTCATGGGTTAAGTTTCTAACGGTTCGAAAATACATTTATACATTTCTGTTAACGATATTTTTTGTTATTTATACCTTAAATTGTTTCCTCCTTCACCAAGCTCAGACCTTAGCTGACCTGGCTGTTCCATAACAAAATGTTTTAAATGTGCACACTCTAGAGCCCTCCATATCTCTGTATCTGAAAATTTTCCTACTGGATCTAGATTTACTGTCAGTGTGTCAGAAAACAACACAGGATCCTAAAAAAACATTGAAAAATGGTACCGAACAGAATCATTAAGAGCCAAAGTCCAAGAGGAAAAATGACATTGCAGCAGATGATCCCAATTTTTTAATTTTTGTTTGTTTGCTGTAATCACAGAGTAAACTTCATTAATACATCAGATAATTCTATCTGACAGTTTTTAGTCTCCATGTCACTTTTAAAAACATGAATTGTGCTTAAATATTCCCATGAATTATTTTACAATTAATGCAAGTATACCATTTGGAATGGAAATGTATTTCGGTGTATGGATTTCAAAATGTTTTGATTTGATCTGCCCCGATGAAACATAAGGTGTCGAAATGCGGATAAGCAGTTAATTAAATTCACGGTAATTTCTGTATTTTGTTATTGATGTGTGAATTATACATACATTAATGACAAACATAATAACAATGCAAAAAAAATACGTACCTGGGGCAGAATTGTAATTTTCCTTCGAAGGTCGTGTAATCCTATGGTAGTCGTTGTTACCTCATCAATAACAATACATCCACCTGCTGGTTCTATCAATCTAAATAAAGCTTGTGTCAGGGAGGACTTGCCAGCTCCTGTCCGTCCTACAATTCCTACCTAATATTTAAAAAAAAGGTTGTATATTGTAAAATGCAATGTGCTTAGCTACAACATCTACAACGTTCTTGAATCAATAACAAGTAATTCTTTAAATTGTAAATATTCTTAGCAATGTATGATTAATTTAATCAAAGTATCAATATATCTTATACAGTATTTGAATTAATAAGCAAATTTCGAAAACAATATATACCAAGAACAATTACCAGACCTCATATGACTACCAAGTACAAAACTCAATAGTCTGAGTATGCATTTCGACAATTAAAATGTTTCAGTTCAGGTATTATACAGAATGAAAACATTTGAAAGATCATTTATATATATAAACTACATTTGAAGTCACTACACTGATGGAAAATTCAGCTCTGAGGATGATTTCGTTTAAATTAAAATTGTGTGAACTGATCTAAATGGCTAGCGAAAAGCAACGTTGTTCTATACTTAATCAAAATACGGCAATCGTTAGCCTCAATGCAATTGCAATAAAAGAAAATACAAAAGGAACCAATGTTTTGTAAACGGATATTTCGACAAATACTGTCTAGTAGATTAAGTATAGAATAAATCGTAAACTAGCTTTCAGTAGCTGGGCCATTGACAGAAATGTAACAGACAAAATTAGAAATAAAGAAATAAAAAAAAGATATTATTTACTTATTTAGATAGGATTGAAGCATTCCGCCAAGAACCAAAGTGTGTGAACTCAAAGCGTCTTAATGTAAGTACATTTGTACTTCAAGTTTGAATTTAAGCAACAGGTACTCTGAAGGGTGAACATGTTATATTGCCAGCAAATCAAAAGATTGAAAAAAAGGAATTGTGTGAACTAGATTGAATGCATTTGTATATATCAATCCTGGCATCATACCTTCTCGCCAGTGCTAATGAAGCATGTAATGCCTTTCAATACCATTTCTAATCCCGGTCGATACCTCGTTTTATAATCATCAAATCGTATTGTACCTTTCTGTGGCCAACCAAGTTTTGGTCTTTTCCGTTGTATCCAGTCTGCCTTGAATTTAAGAAGAATAAATTTATCAAGACAGATTCGAAGGTCGTTTGGAACAAGAAAATTTGTATATGATGATTGCATCCGTTAAGTTCTTTTAAAAATAAAATTATCACCTAAATTCAAAACTTAGTTCAATACAAACATGATAAAAAACGGATATTTATAATGAACAAAACAAAAAAATCAATTGATTTTTCGTCCGCATTATATATAGTACAGAAAACCAATAATAGGCCGTTTCACGATAACTACGGTCCTGAATATAGCACATGCACTCAGATGCTTTTGAGGGGGTAAAATACAACGTTATAATATGAATGACGTCCTGATTAATTGTCCTACGACTTCATTTTTTACGGGAACTATTATCTTTTTTCTACTCAGATCGTAAGAAAGTAGTTATCGTGAAAGGGTCTATTGTTATTTTGATCATTGTATAGCTTTGATAGAGTACAAATTGTTCGTTTAATTCGACGAAACTCCTTCTTATTACAATAATTTACTATACACTGCCCATTGCAGTAATTTCAAAATTTTCCTTTTTTTAGGCATTTTTTAACATGGATACAATTACGTATCAAATATGACTTTACTTATAAAAATACCAAAAATAAGTCTATAAGCAATGAATTTGAATGATACATTACTGTTATGTTGTCTTTATAACTAACATACCTCAGAGGATAGGTCCATGTATTCCACAACTCTCTCAAAGGAGATAACATTCATCTGCATCTCGGTAACAGCTCTGACTACTAAATTCATTGATATCACCATCTGAAAGTAAGTTTTCCGAAGATTGTAGTCTTCAAAATGATATCAATGTTTCCGATGTGTATTGAGAGTTTGAATTTACATTATTAATTTTTGTGCATTTTCGCCTTCATATTTAAAAGTTTGCAAAATATGAAAAAGAAAGTAAATGGGGAAATGTAAAGGAGACAACATCCCATATCCAGGTTAAAACGACAAAAACAAAACATCTAGGGGTCACCATATGGTCTTCAACACAGTGAGGAACCTCACACCATATAGTAAGCCCTAATGGCCCCGAAAAGGTAAAAAAGTGAATAAATCAATTGAAACAAACTACATCCAAAAATGTTATTTTTCTTGTACACATTAATATGCTCTCTTTTAGTGATCATAAGTATAATTCTGGAACAAATCGCTTTTCAGATTTTGTATTATTAATCGTTTGATACATGTTGCTACCAGTGTTATATCTCCTTTGCATCAGTTTCCTTTCTTTGTATCCTATGTAACCGACATGCTTCAATAAATTAAAAAGAAAAAAAATTTGAAATTGCAAAAAAACAGGATAGGCTGTCAAATAGAATAAGTTTTTATTTGCAACATAATGTATTGATGAGAATAAGATTTGATTTCATTATCATTCAAAAATTACTAACTAAGCATCCATTAATCACATCAACAACTTGATAGATACACTGCTATTGTCTCATACAAAATGAAAGTGACGGTTATGTTTAGATAACAAAAATACCGAAGTAACTGTTAATTTATCTTCCGCATATGCGCATTTCGACAACTTATGTCTCATCAGTGCAGATAAAACAAAAACATTTGGAAGTCCAATAACCTAAAACTGTCAAAGCTGACAGAGAACAAATAACCAAAAGGATCTAAATAGAAAAGCCAAAATTCAGCTAAGGACAGAGCTATGCACGAGGGAGATACTCCTTAGTTTTAAATAGAATTTTATAAAATTTAGATATTGCTAGTTTTAAATAATATCGGTTTTCGGGTCAGCACCCGAATGAGACAATTTGTTTTTAAACCAAATTTACATGAGCTAATATGTGAATCTTTGTTTACAAAATACCCATTTATAATATATAATTCACAGGAAATCTGTGAATCACATAAATCACATAAAATTCACCGGGAACTAAATCAGATCAGGCAACCAATAAACGACTTAGAAATTTTTGCAGCTCTTTATCAAATATTGGAGAATAATCGATCAAATATCCATTTTATCGATCAACGGGTCAAACATAGGACAACTACATTAAATCTCAATGCTTCGATATTCGTTTGTCGTTGGACAGTCTATCAAAGGCTGACAAATGGGGTTGATTTTTATCATTACATGTTTAATGAATCGTCTGTGAATTCTGTGACATGTGACATCTTCTCTATGACAACCTACAGATTTGTAACGAGACCAAACTAATGACAAATAAGGTTTATCCCATTCTAAAAACATCGACTCAGAAAGTATTGCTGTAGGACACTTAATATACACAGATTATCATTGTGGTGCAACCTTGATCGCTCATGTAAATGTTTGGTTTTGAAAAAGCTTTCAAGAACCTATGTTAATGTTTGGAAATTAAATAGCCTCATGAAAGGCATGTGTTAGGATAGAGAAAGGGGAGGTTTGGTTACAAATTAAACGGTTTAAACCTACTGCTAGCTGTTGGTAGTGCCGGTACCAAGTCACGCTATGTGAGTTCCTATCGTTGTCTATGTTTTTATTGTTGTTCTTGTGCGGTTCCCTGATGGATTGTGGCATGTGCTTGTAATGTTCGGCCATTGCAAATGTTATCCTTTTTCATTAATATGGTGATGCTGGGACTCAAACGACTAACATGAAAGGCATACTAGGATCTAGATGGTTTACCTGAAAATCATATATGAATGATGGAATTGAACGACCTACCTGAAATGCATATGTTAATGCTAATCCTACATCAGCGCCATTTACATTAGAAGATAGGATTCCAAACAAAGCCACGGCTAGTAACGTCAAAGCACCTAGTAATTGGACTATAATTGCTATCCATCTGAAATAAAGGATAATAATAAGTCTGATATTATTTTATTTGTATTTTAAATTAGACCTCAATGAATGCAATAAGATATACGTTTGAAATAAAACAAATTTGAAATTGTCTTTTTTGCATACAATATCTGTACGACGTAGGCATGGGAAGTAATAAAAGCTAAAGACAAAAAAATCGAACAAAAAATATTGGATAATTACATCAAAGTTTCAACAATGAAATAATTTTATATTGAAGTTTCATCCATATATGATAAAATCTAGTTCAAACATATAACAATATACACTCTACAATTATATCAAAATATCTACCCCATTGCTGTATTGGCAGCATGATAAAATGCAGAATTAAGATCCAGTCTTCTATAAGTTTCTTCTATGAATCTATCTACAGATCTGTAAGCTCTAATAATACTTGCTCCGGAAAGAGTTTCACTAAAATGGTTAAACAGGGGTGATCTTGTCACCGACTCTATTCTTTTAAGTTGTCTTGAAGATGGGAGATAATATTTCTGTAAACAAGAATATTTCATAATTAATAACTAAACACAAAATTTACTGTTAATTTAGTTTCTGCATATGGTCATTTCAATAACCTATGCCTCTTCTGTGCAGATAAAATCGAAACATTTGGAAGACCATTAACTCAAAGACGTTTAAAATTGATCAAGTAACCAATATGGTAAATGAAAAGCTGAGATCCGCTTGAGTTAGATACTACTTAGTTTTCAACAAAATTATCAAAATTAAGAATTTGCAAGTTTATGAATTACATGAAGTGTTCTGATCTATTAACAATTATTTTCAGTAAACCAAATATTGTATTTTAAGTGTTTCAGTTTTTTATCCTTTTATTTGTAAGATTGAGTTGATTGTATAATTAATAAAACTACGACATTATGTATTCCATTTCAAAAGTTTTCATGTGGCAGATAAAAATCAAGTAAGTCCAGATAACAAAAAACCAATAGTTACTATAAATTCAGTCTTTGCACATTGGCATTTCGACAACTTATGTCTCCCCAGTGCAGATAAAATCTAAACATTTAGAATACCATAAACTCAAAGATCTTTTAAAACTGATAGAAAAAAAATAACCAAATGTGATCTAAACGGAAAGTCAAAATCAGCAGAAGTGATGGCTTTGCATGAGGGAGATACTCCTTAGTTTTCAACAAAATTTACAAAAATTTAGATCTTGCAAGTTTCCAAATGAAATCAGCTTCCAGCTGATTTCCTATCGTTGTTTACGTATGTCTTTTGTATTTTTATTGTGGGTTTTTTTATTTTGCAGTTCTTATTTACTTTGTTGTATGTGGCTATGTGTTTTCGGCCATTATAGGTGTTCCCTGTTATCTTTTCTATTTTGCGGGTCAGGACCGAAATGCTGACTATTGGGCTGGTGAATACCTTCTGAGACTAACTATCCATTAGCACTCAAGATAGTTACAATTTTCAGTTTGTTATTATTAAGACCCAATAAGGTTTTCGAACCTATTTTCTTTTAATGAGATCTTTTGTTTTTCTTGTTTTAGTTGCCAAGGTGCAATGTAACTTAATAGCATAACGTGTGATGTATTATGGAAACAGAGACAATTTCTATCTGACTTACTTCGTTTTTATGATAATCTTTTGGAGGGAATTCATTATATTTTTTATGCATTTACACCCATCTAGCTGTGTAATGTTTAGGTTTAAGGCAAATTTTCAAATACTAGTATTAAAAAAACTACTTAAGCATTTAGTTTCATAGAAAAAGTACAACAACACCAACAGTAGAGAAAATATGAGAAGAAAATAAGGAACTTATTATAATAATATACGTACTATTGCTATTACACATAATATGAAAATTGGTATAATAGCAATAACTGCATAAGGTGTTGATACGGCGATGATAATGACTGTAGCAAATAACCAGAAACTGTTAATGGAGACTGTCCGGAAAGACCTTGGAAATCTATCATCCATTACATCAATATCACTGCTAAATCTGTTCATAATGCGTCCGATTGGTGTTGTATCGAAAAATGACATTGGAGAGCGAAATACACAGTCTAAACTTTTGCTATGTATTTTCCCCATTCCTTTGACAAATGCTGTGAAAGCAGTGTAAGCATAAAGAAAGAGTGCCGCACCTACAAAAGTAAATAAATGCAAAAAAGTCAAATTACTTGAAAAAAAAATAAAAGCTATATCCTTCAATCTTACTTATAGATACATTGATGGCGTGTTTTCCATTAATAGCGCACTTTTTGTCAGATGGATCCCATCAATATATCCTCTAGAACTGGAGACAAAGACAGCTGACAGAAGCAACGAAGCAACTAGATTTACATCTTTTTTGGAAGATTTCATACGAAAATAGTCATATCAGTACTAAAATTTACGACAAAAGAGACGATTTCAATTTGGAAATTATCAATTTTCCTCACAGGGACAGTAATGTTCAAACTTATCCTGCGTACGGAATTTATGTTTCCCAGTTGATTCGTTACGTGAGAGCTAGCACACATTATGCAAACTTTTCGTTAGACATAGTTACCTTACCGCCTTATTAACCATGTCAGCAAAAAAATTCTCATAGATATAATTCCTCTGCGAAAAAAAATTTAATTTTCTGTCCGAACTGTAATGTAAGTTGTGACAGAGGGGATAACACGAAACCTCTACAATGGCTGAAAATTACAGTCACACGCCACAATCTGCCAGGGAACTACACAGAAAACACAAACAAGAAAAAAGACAATCGTAAACAACGATAGGAACTCGAGACAGCCGGACTTGGTACCGCACTAGCAAAAGCAAGCGGTAGTTTTACTTAATACTGATAGACATTAACATTTCTTTTTACTGTCTACGACCTTTCAAAAACAATAGCTGCCGAATTGCTTCCGTACAGTTCTGTATTGGAAATGGAGGTTTGGTGTCCCACAAAATCGGTTAACCTACCATTTCTTTTGAAATTACTCTAACACGTCCGGACCATTGCAGTTGACATTTTTTCGAGCGATGTGTACCTGTTCGTCTACTTTCCTCTTTACCTTAGGTATTGATACTTCTCTTACTAGGTAATTTATTCATAATTTATTTATTACTCGATTCTCCAGCTTACAATTTGTGACAAGTAATGCCTCTTTAGTGCAGATTCAAAACATTTGTAAGAACGAGAATCAAAACATATGTACAGAGAACAAATAACGTCCAGGACTTCAAGAACTTAACCATAACCAGCCATGGATAGGGCTTTTTTCAGGGGTGGTTCTGCAGAGCTTTGCAACCGGGAAATGTATTAAACCACATCGTGTAAAAAATTATTCTGTTGAAGAGTTGATAGAAAATTATTCTTTTGAAGAGTTGACTCACCTTGAAATAATCCTAAGATGGCGTATACCTCTAGATAGAAATATTTTGTGTCCTTATACGTTGATGTGTTAATAAGGGATGTATTTTTAAGATAAGTGTCCTCTGTCCAGGAGCCTACCCATAAATTACTTGCAATTTGTAGGCCTTGTTGGACTGTCATGTAAAAGACAATTAGAAGCACACTTGGTATTCCCATTGCCTTCGCAAATTCTGTAAATACCGCCATATTTACCTACAAAATGTTGTTGTAAGGAAAATGTTTAATATGGGCATGATTATTCTAGAGCTCTGTATCAATTTATTAAAGGCATAATTAACCACGATTTGTGTTTGATTATAAAGAAATATAAAAAATATGTTTTGAATTATATCACACCTATATTAGACAAACTAAAGGTTAAAATATTTAATCAAGAAAGTATTTCTGCCAGACTTTCATGTTTCAAGCAAATCCACGTTCACAAAACTCGCTCTCATCACTGTCTTTCCTATTTATCGAGTATACTTAATGTATATTAATTTAAAGTACAACGAAGATAGTACATGAAATAAATAAGTACGTTGCAGTCTTAAGTCCTACGATTCGATCGGCTACTCAAATATCACAATATTCGAGGATTTGTTTACACACCATTACAGTGTGTTCATATATCAAACGACATTATTATATCTCACTTACACTTTTTCTAGTGCTTTTTATTCTTTTTTGTTGTTTGTTATGTACTTAAGATGTTGTACTCTTTTTCAACGAAACCGTTTTCCAATAGGATTGTCAAATGCGCACGTCAATTCGTGCTCAGATAACAACACTAATTGAAAAAGTTTCCCTCGTGAGAAATTTTTCTTCATGATAATGAAAAATACTAGTAACAAACCGATCCTTCCTGGGATATTTCCTCCTTTATCAGAAGTCCCTGAGCTGTTAAATCATCTAGTGAACCAGAAAGACTTCCAATGTAATATTCGTGTTCCCGTTTTCTGACACTTTGTGTAATCTTTCGATCAGTTTTTGAAATACTTTCTTGTCTAGATTTCTTCCTATAATTAGCAATGAAAGAAATTAGAGTAAATGCACATGAAACAAAGTCTAAACAAATTCATAATTAAACCAAGCAACGGAAAAGCGCTTTTATTGTTGTTCATCTTGAAGGCACCAAGTTCAAGTAAAAATCAATATTTCATACAAGTAAAAAATGTCTGCCATCTTTATATAAATAATTTGTTCGTTTAAAATTTCTATGGAAAATATAATGTTAACAAATACTCATAAGTATTTGCTCTTGTTTCTAAATCCCTTTATGAATTCGTTTCTGTTTGTGTTTGATGTGTTGTACATACATGTATTATTAATGTTTTGACAAATTTAATAATAAAATATGTTTACATTAAATACTCATAAAGTTAAAAACCACAGTTACGTATTGCTATGTATTACCAGAAGAATTATTTGATAAATTGTATATTAAAATGTTAAACATCACTCACACTATGAGTGCCTTAGCTTTTAATGTCGTCTTTTTATTTCCGTGTATTGTAGTTGTCTCACGTCCTTGTTTTTCTTTGTTGCCGTTTCTGCCATGTCTTTGAATTTCGGTTTTTGTAGCCTTCGCTTCCCTTGTTCCTTCGGTATTCTACTGCCGTTGTTTCTAGCGATGCACGCTTACACTGACTGACCTATTTAATGGCACTCGATAGATGTCCTTTGTACTGGATTTGGCTATTTATTTCAATATTTTTGGAAATTTGTACTTCTTTCTGGACTACCTTTAGATTATTGCTTTCGGTATAATTTGATTGAATGCTGCTGATAAGAGGTAACTCCTTAAAACACGTGTACAGCAAAACAAAATTTACTGTTTTTTTATGCAACTTCGGTATTTTTGTATTAATCACTAATTAGTAGAAAGAACAGCAACCGAATGGAATAATAAAAAAGAGTTGTATTTTAGAAATAAGAATGCTTTATTTTAGACTTCTATTTTTACTTTGATATAATTGTTCCTGGCATGCCATTTGTCCTCTTTAATTTGCTTTGGAACTCCGTTTTTCTAAACGTATAATTTCTATCCCTGTTGAACTTTGCTGTTTAAAAATGAATAATTTTTTCTGTTTTGAAGAAATCAAAATTATCCAAATGTCCATTGTCCGTATTCAATTACCTGCAAACTTCAGAAATATGTTCTATTTTAACGAAACAAAGAATCTCAGGTAATAAAACTTTAAAATCAATAACTGGCAAATTATAATATTTATAGTGTTATTTCAAGTCAACTGTGGGCTATGTCCGAACGTACAATCTTTACTATATTAGAATGTTGCCAAACATAAAGTTGATATGATGCTTATCGTCTTCAGTTATAAAATGAATGGGACAATGTCTCTTGTACAATGTAATTACAACTGATGCAAATATGCTGTATTCTGAGGTCTAAATTTCCCTCGCCTTTCAGGTTTTGGATACTTTAACACCTCGCTACTAGTATTTTTAGTAAATACCCTTTTATTTCATGATATGAACAATGAAGGGATATGGGGTAAATGCAAATAAGACAAAGTCTCTACAAATACATGGTAAAAGCAAGCAATGGAACAACGCTTTTATTGTTGTTCTTCATCTTGAAGTCACCAGGAGGTCTTTACAACAATGAGCATTTTTACACCCCATAGCAAATTCAAGACGACCCCTAGCACCGGTGTGAGCGGAAGTCATCGCTAACTGTAAGGCAACGCTACATCCATGTTTTTATTCCTTTCTATAGATGCGGGATCGTCATCAAACATCTACTTAACTGGCAAAGTGTTCTTACAATCGCTGCCTGCCATTGCCTAACAAAAAGACTATTAGATGCCGATCAAAATATTTAATCCACCACAGGGCACTCATTGTGCAAATTGTAGTAAAACTTGGCTCATCAAATCATGAGACGTGGGCACAACAAACAGATGGTCAAAAAACATTTTTAGATTACAAAATATTAAAAAGCCAAGAATTAAAAGTATGATAGTGCATCCATATGAGAAATTCTCTCAAGAACAACTACACCATAACCGAAATGTATAAAAAGCATACATCTCTCAAGGGGAATCTTATAGTTGAATGAAATTATAAATAGAAATATATGTTTGATGAGTTAATCTTACACATATTTTTGCAGACGATGGACTGAATATAGACTAAGAAGTGGACAACCGAAAAGCAATTAATTGCGATAACTTTATTTCGTGCTTTCGTTATATAAAAATACCTTATTGATTTGCGTTTAAACGCTCCACTTAACATAGACAATTTTTCATCGGATGTACCTACATCCGTTATTGCTTCTATCTGAGACCATATTTCATCTTTTATTTTATCAACTGTAAATGAAATGCATACAACATGACAATATTAAGCAAATAACTGGAACGAATCTTGTAAAATTACTACAAAATAGCTAACAGGGTCCTAGCAGGAACCTATTCAAATTCATTTTGTGCACAAAAAATGTACATTGTAAGGTTAACATTAGACCAGTTTAATTCCACTTAAGGTGTCTCAGTGGTATTATTCCGCCATTTTTGTCTAATAATTGTTCATTTAGGTTTCATTCATTAAGAAATTTAACAAAATAGTTATTTAAAAGGAAAAGAAAGTTCAAATGTATTTAAAATTTATATTCCTAATCATTTTTATAACATCTTCGTTACAAAAACGTGAGCTAAAATACATGAGCTTTCAATCTGTTGCTGGATTTCCAGAACACAGAAATTCTTCAAGGGAGATAATTTGATAACATAATTTAACAAAGATATCACTAGAGAAATTAATATTTTGCAATTTTTCTCTCTTATTTTAACGTTGACCCCTATTTTTTATTTTTTATATGTAAACTACATAATGATAATTAAACACATGCAAAGTATGAAAAAATTCTATAATAAATTTTTCAAACTACGTTCTCATATAATCATTTTTCCCTATCATTTCTATGTAAAATCCTGAAATTTTCAATTTCAGATTTTGCGCTTAAATGCACGGTGACCCCCAAATTTTATTTTATATTTTGAACAATAATACAATTATGTTTCTACACAGAAAATTTGACAAAATTCTATAATAGGAAATTAATACCCTGCAGACACCTTAAATCTTTTTTTGACAATTGGAATGTAGAATTTTACAAGTTTTCACTTGTCATTGAATTTAGGCTATCATGGTGTTTGGCATTTATTTGTAGTGATCAAATTTTTACTTTTTGAATTTATTTCAATTTTTGTATTTTACGAAAGGATATTGAGTAAATGAACATGAGATCATAACACATATGTTAACTCCAACTGCAACAATTGTAATGAATTATATTGTATGAATTTATTTATCTAATTTTTTTTTTGCTGAAATCTACCATTTATTAAATTTTCTATAGTATTATGTCGATGTCATGAGATATTTAAAAAAGCGCAAATTATAGATAATAAAAAAATGTGTCTCTCGTTTAAAGCGGACGATAAAAAACTGGTTGATTAAATACTGTAATCGATATATTTTCAGTAGAAATCTTTCCTCGTTCCATTTTCGAAATTATCATATTGTGTTAAGAATTTATTCTGATTTCAATTGCAACGTGCAAATATTATGTAGAGACGTGAAGTTTGGTTGTTTATCGGTAATTTGTATAAATTTCCTTTGATCTACAGAGACTGATAATTCCAGTATCACTGAATTGGATTATTAGGTCACTGTGAAGGCGTCAAGTGCGGGTTGCTAAGCTGACGTCATGTTTTGTACTTTTTGTCGTGTTCATACGCGTAAAACATTGAATGAAGAATACATTTAAATTATTGCAATAAACAATAGATTAACTTTGCTTAAATAGAAATTTCAGTTTAATTCAATTTATTTTAGAGTTCTGTTTATCATTTTGTGAATTACCGATAAAAGAAATATAGGAAATTTGTTTTTGATACGGACTTTATCACGGCGTAACGCATCAAGCTCGCCATAGCGGGCTCACTTGATACTGGCCGTGATAAAGTCCGTATTAAAAACAAAATATCCTATATCCCATATTTATTATTCAAATTAAAAGAAAATACAAAGAGGTGTATCATATGAATAGGTAATATTCAAAAGGCACTGCATAAACAATAAAGAAATCTAGGTAAAATTGCTCGTTTTTTGGTTATTAAACATATGATTGCCATTAAAGTAACAACGAATAATTTATCTTTGTCAAAAGTCATCAAATATCAAATAAAATTGTTGATATATTATAAAAAAAATCGCATGAATTATGGCCACCAATAATACATAATTGCTTTTTTATACTTATAAGAAGTCGGCTCTGAGGTCTTATGGGTGATATTGTATATTCCTATATGCTATCATTGTATGTCTTCAGGGAGACATGGTACGAGGCACCAGAGTTAAACTTCAGACCAACGTTTAGGTAATATTATATCATAACTACATACACAATTCGATGAAAAAATTTCAAAATATCACCGAATGGGATTGACACGGGTTTTGGCAGAAAGGAACTAGATTTGAGACAGAATTGAAGCAGGAGAAAATGTACAACAGTGTTACCAAATCCTGTATCAGATGATTAGAATAAGGACCTTTATGTTCAAACACAAACACCATGCAAATTAGGCAAGCGTTTTTTTTATATTAGCACAAAGATTTTTTTGTAATTGTAGAAAAAATGCTACCTTTAATCGACCAAACTAAAAAAACTTATACAATTCACTGTACCAAAGCATCAGACCAAATTCTTACTGCATACTGAAGCTGAAAAACCGTAATGTCAGTACCACGACATTGATTTATCAAAAAAGAAAATGAATACTCTTTGTTTCACATATTCATAGGTCAAAGTTATGGAGAATTTAAATTCAGTTCATTTCTTTTGATGTACTTAAATTTTAAACCATTTGATGATTGACATATACCCAAATTGAACTATCCAATGACTTCACTTGCGACGTAATTTTACCTGCTAGTTTTAGGAAATATAGTTTTTATACCTATACTAGACTGACTTCTATCAAACAACTTTGGCCTACATTTCAGGGTTCATTGAGTTTCTATTATTTTGTGTCACTCGTGTGCATTTCTAAGCACGATGTCTATGTTCACAATATTTAGTATTGTTCATTTTACCTAGGTATGTTCATGTCTGACAAATATTTCAATGTCATGGTTCCATGACATTGGTATTCTAATTATTTTTTCTATGTTCAGTTTTGTCAAATTTTACACTTGTTTGTCCGTTTTACATCTAACATTTACATTTATGTAAGTTTCATTCACATTTTTCACAGACCTTTATTTTTCCGTGGTTTGGTTATATTTTACATTGAATCTGTTTATATACACATGTATCATAAGTATAATAAATTGCAAGTAACTTCTATAATGATTATGTTTACACTAACGTTATCATAAATGTAACTCTACTGTTTATTGAAATTGTTGTAAATAGAATGGTAATAACTTGATAGATCAGAATGATGTAAACTGTGTGTGTTTGTTGAAAAGTGGTAGTTCATTGTTCCTAAATCTTAGTCATGGACGAAACCCAAGAGTAGAGTTCGATCACTAAGTATTTTGATTTATAATACTAGTTTCTAATACTTGCTAAAATCGATGAAAATATTCGACAGACGTCTCAAGTACATTTACAAAATACGACATTTAGGCTAGATAATACATGCATATTGTTTTATTTTTATAAAGTAGCTATGCATGTCTAATGTGTCTTAAACATTTTCAACATTTTTGTCCCATACGGAAATAAAGATTATGATTTTCCTAAAACTCTTACTTTCAGGGTCATCGTCTTCATCCTCATCTGCTTCCTGCAGCAAATATGTTTGTAGAAATTGTGAAAAGGGGCCATTATGTTGAATAAGCTCTTGGAATTTCCCTTGTTCTGTAATACAACCATTATCCAGAACTATGATTTCGTCTACTTTGGGTAACCAGTGAACACCATGCGTAACTAATATTCTGGTCTACAAAAGAAACAAATCTGAAAAATGTTCATTGCTTTTACTATAATTATAAAGGACATCTACATTTATTTACCCTTTTATTCATTTTCTCTCATTTCTTTAGGTAATAACATTTTTACGTAAAAACGTAATGTACTACAAAAAACGTTTTAGCCTGGTCATAAGAAAACGAACATTAAAGAAAAAAGTGGAAAAAAATGCACGGTAATCCCAGCATTTTGTACTAGTATTTGTTCATTGACAAGTATTGAGAATTTTGTTTTTGACATAAAGGGAAATTGCTTGTGGAATGAACATTATATTTCCTTTGCAACCCTGTGTTTCTATTCCTTGAAATGTAAATGGGTACAAAAGTAACACAAGTTCATCCTTGCAAGAAGTAGTAATTAAATCAATGCTTTATATAGATCAACAGCGATAGTTTTGCTAGGTATTGACATACCTTATTTCGCAGCATTCCATCAGGACCGATAACATTTTTGAATATATCTTTACCGACGTGGGAATCCACAGCACTCAAGGGATCATCAAACAAATAAATATCGGAGTTATGGTAGACAGCTCTTGCCACGTTCACTCTCTGTTTTTGACCACCGCTTAAATTTACTCCCTAGAAAGCAAAAAGAAAGAAACATATGTATTTTAATTTTATATATTAACTATTTAGTAATAAATCTTTGCACAAATAAATGAAAACACAGAGAACACAGACTGATATACCAAAGGAACACAGCATATGTATATTACTTAAATTTAAGTATGGCTTAATACAAGAAACTAGAAACCGAAAAAGTAATGGCATGATGCATCATCAAAAAGCAAACTTAAAGCCCACACCTTAATCAGTTTCATGGACTGCGACTACAGGAGTTGGACAAGGGAATGCCCTGTCTATGCGGAGCAGTCAGGTCATAAAACGGAATGTCTGAAAGCAAACCTATGTAGCCACGCTCCACTAAGTATAAAGACCCCTTCTATATACATCTAAGGAAAGCAAATTCACTGATGTTGCAAAGAAGGCTAAATTTGTTGTGCCTACCAATTTCTCCTTTTTCAATGGCAATCAAAATTGTTTACACCGGTTGTCCCTTCCACCTAAGTTCATTTCTTCTTTTATTTATATGTTTTTAATTTAATTAACTCTTTCTCTTCTTTTATAGCTGAAAAATTGCTAAATTGACGTTAAACTCTAACTAATAAATCAATTTATCAAAACTTAAGTTTTCCTAGAGTAAACTTACATAAGACAGCGTCTGACAGGTAGCATATCACTGTTTGTTTTTCTGTTACATATACGACACATTTCACATTGTCAGGAAGTCAAAAGTCAAAACCGGTAAAGGCATGACCACATTAAAGCTAGTTAAGAAGTCATTTGTAATTTATGACACTGACATATCATATCTTTAAATGATGCCGTTCTAAGGGCATTTGAAGCCCTGAAGGGACGAACATAATAGTAACAAAGCCTTGACAAATCCCCAACTTCGCTACAGTGTGCTTGGTCTACTGTTTTATTGATGAAAAAGTCAGTATTTCGTTGATAAAATTATTCATATTCAGACAAATGAAAAAGACAGTTAAAACAACCATCAATCAATAATATACAAAAACAATTAGTAATGTGAATAAGGGCAAGTATAAAATCAAATTTTGTGCATTTGTATTTCGCATCAAATTTGAAAAGTATCATATAAAAATAGATATTTACTCTTTCTCCTATTTCAGTCATATCACCAGCAGACAAAATCTGTAAGTCAGTTTTCAGACAGCAAGCCTCAACAACTTTTTTGTATTTCTTGTCGTGAAATGTTCGACCAAAAAGTATGTTGTCCTTAACTGTAGCATTCTGAATCCAGGCTCCTTGTGAAATATAGGCAACGGATCCCTAAAATTTAAATGTTATATCAATTTATCGGCAATATGTACATTTCTCTCCTTGATCGTACTGACTAGTATTGTCAATATCTCCGTACTGACCTGATACAAGAAAATATTAGGCAATGACGTCACGAATATGACGTCATGACTACTATGACGTTGCCTATAAAAACAATAATGGTAGTTTTCAAGGTCTCGAGAGAAAATATCGCAATATTACAACTCGTCCTATCACACTCGCCGCGATACGATGATATTTTCTGTCTCGACCTTCAAAACTACCATTATTCTATATATACGGTAATAAAATAATTGCAACATAAGCCAAGGCAATGTTGTTGTTTTAATTGTTAATCACTTTTTTCAAAGTTAAGAAATGAGAGTGTTACTATTACTTTAGATAAAAAAGATGCGACTCATATAAATCTATTATTAATTTTATTTGTTGATTTGTTTTAATAAATCTTCAACTTTAATATCACTGATAATGAATTTTTCGGAATCGTATTTAATGGTAACTCTTACAATTTACAGTTTGGCGAATCTGAAATATATATTTGCGTCATTTATTGGTATAGATTTACGTCTGTTAGATTGTTCAATATGTTTGGATCGTTTCAGATTCTATTTTATTTCAAATATTTAACGAAAGGATTTCTTGTTGCAATAAACTGAAACATAGATCTGCTAAGATCTGCTGTTTTATTTTTTACATAATATAGAAAAAGAAGGGAAACGGGGAATGTGTCAAAGCGACAACGACCCAAAGGGGGGTAATAATGTTTTGATTTCATCTGCACTGATGGGACATACCTCGTTGAAATTACAATTTGCTGAACATATACTTGATCAACTTTCAGTATAATGATAAGTTTGTTTTGTTGCAATCTATAACACTAGTAGATATTTACTAGTTTTTGTTGTCTTTGCAAGGAATTAAAATTGTCGAACGAACGTCTATGGAGATTTTAAGTTTCAATGTTTTTTGCAGGAACTGGCTTTAGCATACCTTGATTTTTACTTGACCGTCCAGTTTTTCCATTTCGCCAAGAATACTTGATATGAAAGACGTTTTACCAGCTCCAACATGTCCTACAACAGCAACGAGGCTACCATCCTGAATTTTTATATTTATTCTGTAAACATAATTATTCGTAATTGTCGGGGCTTTCGTAAATTTATATTGGGTGATTTTTAAATGGGGGTTACTACAAAACTACCAGACAGAGATACCAAGAGCGAAAGTCCATAAGACAACAAGAAAAATCAGGTGGAAACCACTGGAAAAATTGCCCATCGCAATCGTCCGGACTTGGTACAGGCATTTCAAAAGAAATTGTGGGTTAAACCGTTTATATGGCGTGCAAAACATTCCCTTCAACTATGGAAGTGTCCGGTAGCAACATAAAAGCAATTGCTATTGAAAGGTCATAGACAGTTAAGAGAATTATCATCCAAGTATTAACAAGCAAAAAAAGTAATCTTTAATCAAAATTAATAACAATTTTCTACACATATGATGGAATACTACCTCTGAATTTGAATTTTTTCGCAGATTTTAGTATTTTTTTTCTAGATTTCACGTATCATTAATCTTCAAATTTTCTCGTTTTCTATGCCATGTGTCTATACTTTCGTTGCGTCATATATGTATTTTTGTTATTTATGTCTTTGGTGAAATGAATTAATAAAATAAAAGTACGGAATTGGAGTTAGTGACAACTATATCTTGATTTTCATATAAGAAATGCAATCTACATTTAACAAGCGTGGATCGTATTGCAAGGAAATACAGAAGCCCCCTATAGGTGGAATAATTCTTTGTTATACCAGCAAAAATAGTTAAAGAAGAAAAGTTTCCAAGCCCAATGTCCATAACTCCGTCAAAAATCAATGAACCCAACCCATACTCAAACTTGAACTATAACTCATAGTGGTAGACTCATATAGCAAATATTAGCTTAATATCTGGAACGGTTTTTTCTAAGTCCAAGGCCCATAACTCCGTCAAATATCAATGGAGTGAAACCAAACTCGAACTCGATCTGTAACACATAGTGGTAGACTCACATAGCAAATATTAGCTTCATATCTGGGACAGTTAAAAAAATAAAATCCGGAAAACCTATATTTTACCAAAATTTACTAAGTCAAGGCCCATAACTCTGTCAAAAATCAATGAACCAGAACCAAACTCGAACTTGATCTGTAACTCATGGTGGTAGACTTACATACCAAATATTAGATGAATATCTCTTCTAGTATGGGGAAAAATCCGGGAAACTGAGTGTGACACACTGACGGACGGACTGACGGACGGACAGACTGACGAAGTGCAAACCTAAAGTCCCCTTTGGCGAAGCCGGTAGGGGGCTAAAAAATAAGTGTCTAACTGGTTAGGGTAGAATTTAATCCAGACCAATTTGTTTATTAAGAAAATTATATACTAGCTTTGGTAAAATATTTATGTAAGAGAAAATGTGTACAGTCAATTTCAATTTAAGGAAATATCTGTGCATTATATACACCTTATCTAATTAAAAGTAATTTACTCTGTTATCCTAGTAAACTAAAGTATATTTTAAGTTTTTTTTTTTCACTTACCCACTTAATGTAGGTTTCGTTGTATCCTTTTCCCAGGAAAATTTACCTTTGTCGATTGTTACTGCATAATCTGAACAAAAAGCAATACACAAAACCAATAATTCACCCATTTATTTAGGCAAGTAACGTACGCTTTAAAACTTATATTTGTTGAAAAGATAACGCAGCTGTGGCAAAACGTCATTGCATTGTCGGACATATTGCACTTCCATCGTCACCAACTCATTGCTGTTTATCCTGCTTGTGTCGAGACATAAATCGAAAAGGATAATACGACTTAATACTGTTGTCACTGACAAGTAATTTTTTTATTTGAGTTTTATTAAAGCTTTATATATTTCATAGACTAGTAATAATGTGCTAGTTTTGTTTAATTAATTCGTCACTCTGTAAATGCTTATTTAACAAAACTGGATAAAAATTCAGATGAAAAGTAACACTGGCTTCACTTTACTAAACATGATTGTGTTGGTTGATGTGTGTAAAACATGGGCTAACAAGAAACAATGGCTGAAAATTACAGTCACATGCCACAATCTGCCAGGGAACTACACAAGAAAAAAAACAAACAAGACAAAAGAAAACGTTAACAGCGATTGGAACTCGGGACAGCCCGACTTGGTACTTAATAGCCTTCATGAACACAATTAAGATTGAAACAAAAGATGTCCTTATTCTCCACAATCAAGTAAATAGCCTAAATGAACACAAAAAGACCAAATGAATAGCCACATTGTATAACAAGGCAACCCTTCTTGCAAAAACTACAGGCCTAATATTGGAGGTGGTCTCTGACTAAAAGGCAAATTTATTTGAAAAGCAAAGAATTTAAGTACTGCGTTTTAATATTTGAAATGGATAGGAAACGTTAAAAAATGGATAACAGGAAACACCTACAATGGCTGAAAATTATAATTACATGCAATAATTTGCAAGGGAACTACACAAGAAAAACACGTATAAGACAAAAGAAAAACGTAGACAACGATAGGAGCTCGGGACAGCCGGACTTGGTACCGGCACTAGCAAAAGCCAGCGGTAGGGTTTAACCGGTTTATTGGTATCCAAACCTCCCCTTTATCTGTCCCGTTTCCCTATAGTATACAAACATACGAATAAAACCCAATACAAGTAGACTGTTAACTCCATGACGACAATCTTGAAGGGAGCTCGAGAGAAAAAGACAATATGTAATTTAGAAAGATGGGTCAAGGGGTGCTCGCCGCTAAACTGCCGGCTAGCTCAAGGGGCCTAGTCTGCTGGTAGAACACTGTCGCACTACGGAAGAAAAATCAAACTCACAACTTACCGAAGGGTTTGGTCAAGAATCATCAAAAATTTCAGTAGACATCGGTAGTATCAGTGAGAGGCCAGTATGTGTGCAAAATTTTTAGGTCACTAGGTCTCAAAGCTAATTTAACGGATGCAAACAGAATATCTTGCCGATATCCCCTATTACGTAAAGAGTGTAAGTTACGTCCGAGCATTTCTGGATTTTTAATCAATTTCTGGCATTTTTAACAACATTTTCGTAAAATTGAGGACTAAAATGCCCATTGTAATAAAGGAAGTCTTTTTACGTTGGGTCGACTGTATACAGCACATGCTGATGATGTAAAACCTCATGTAGATAAAAAATAACAAAATACCGAAGTTAATGTTAATTTATTTTTCTGCATAAAAATACAGAAAAAAAGCATACCGATGGAAAATATAATGTATACAACACGTGAAAGTCAATAACCATGCTAGTTTAGTTGCACAAAGGATAAATATACATGTAGGTGCATGTAGAAACCTACATTGGCAAACCATAAAAAAGGAATAGTTTACAATTTTGAAAATATGGAATGACGGAATTCGAGTCAAAAATGTATATTAATTGCTTTACATTGTTCAAAGATTTTCTTGTGGAAACTATAAAAAAGGAATAGTTAACAATTTTGAAAACATAGAATGACGGAATTCGAGTCAAAAATGTATATATGTATATATAAGTGGCTTTACAATGTTCAAAGATTTTCTTTTATAGATACTATAGTATAATATGTCCAAAGTTAACTCAAATTTAGTTTCTGTAGCTGGCTATTTGTACTATTTGTATATTTTCAGTGCCTATAAAATCAATCATTTGGAAAAACAATAAAAAGTGAATAATGAATAAAAGCTGATGGAGAGTAAATACTTAGAAGTGTCTAAATAGATCGAAAACTATCTAAGGACAAATGTTCGACAACAATGATACTCCTTAGTATTAAAAAAAATTTCAAAAATTTAGGTACTGCAACTTTCTAAAGTAAATCGATTCTCAGGCAATCACTGAAGTACTGAGTAATTCTTTTTCTTAAATACCATCTGAACTAATTGTCTACTAGAGAGGGAGTTGACCAAATGCTTACAGATATCCGGAGCAATAATAAATTAATTTTCTGCAGCTAGATTGATAAAAAATGATCCTTCATAAATAATTTATCTTATAATACACAAGAAAAACTCTTACCAGTAGAACTTAGCTGTTGTACATTTTGTAGATTGACATCATCCGTCAGAAGATAGTGTTGAATTCTTTTCAGTGAAACAGCTGCCTGCAATTTTTAAAAGTGGAAAACCTGTGCAAATTTACAGTTTGTATATCAAACAAATGCATATACAATTTGAAATATACGCCCAAATATGACGTTATAACAATAAAGCAGCTACGTTTTACAATTTAAGCATATAACAATTGCGAGACAAAGATCAAACAAGAGGCTGTATCGCTCACCTGGACCATTACTGACATAGATAGTCCAAATAACCAAAATAATGGCTTTTTAAGTATTTTAATAGACCTTGATTATAATTGCTTCAAAGTTGAACTATATTTTCTGTTTGTAACCATTTTGGATATGCTCACCTTTTTTTTGAAGAGGACAAACTTGGGTAGAAACAAAAAAAATCACAAACCGTAAAGGCATCACCCAAGGACAATTTTGACTCAGTTTGGTTCCCATTGGCCTTATAGTTTCAGAAGAGAATTTCAGAAAATTTCAGAAAAAACCAATACATGAGTTTTTTTTCTATAGGTAAACTAAGTTCCCCGTTAAAAGAACATGATCGACGAATTCGAAGGAATTTCTAGCAAAGTATACAGATGTCATATTTCCCAGCATATCTTCATCCTGTATTTTTCTTTCGTTTGGAATGTTATGCCCTTAATTTTAGCTCATCTGAGCCAAAGGGTCAGTGTAAGCTATTGCCATCACTTGGCGTCCGTCGCCCGTCCGTCCGTCCGTTTAACTTTTCACATTTTCCTCTGAAACTACTGAAGCAAATTCAACCAAACTTTACAGGAAAGATGTATGGAAGGTCCTTTTTGAAGATTGCCCATTTCGTTCTGATCCGATAAAAAACATGTCCGCAAGCCCGGAACATAGTTTGACATTGGACCCTATACGAAAATCACATTTTCATTATCTCCTCTGAAATCACTGAAGCAAATTCAAACAAACTTTACAGGAATGATGTAATAAAGGTAATTTACAAAGATTGCTCAGTAGACTCAAATCCGACAAACAAATGGCCGCCAGCAAGGAACATAGTTTAACATAGGACCCTATGGGAAAAATCCCATTTTCATCTTCTCCTCTGAAACCGCTGAAGCAAATTCAACCAAACTTTACAGGAGGGTATGAATGCCCTTTACCGTTAACCGGAAATGGCATTTGTCTTCTACCGTTAATGTATTTATCGATCAAATTGTTACCGTGAATGACAAAAATGCTAACGTTAATCGTGAAGAGGCTTATGATGTCTTACCGTTATAACTGAATTTTTTACCATTCGCCGTCAAAAGAGTACCCCATTCAACCCTCTTACAGAAATGATGTATGGAAGGTCCTCTATTAAGATTGTTTATTTTGTTTTGATCTGATAATAAACAAGACCGCCAGCACAGAACATATTTAAACATAGGACCCTATTGGATAAACATCACTTTCATCACCGGCTGTATGCATTTTGTCAGGTGAGCGATTCAGGCTCAGTGTCTGAGCCTATAGTTCTAGTTTGTGGTTCTACAAGTCGTTCTACACTGACTGTACTACTTTGCCTAAAAGATATTCGACTAGACAGCACGACTTTATCTTTAGTGGTTCGTGTCATTCGTAGATAAAATTTGATGTTAAAAAAGCAAATTCAGATGACAGTTTCGGCAAGTTTTGTCTTCTCAATACAGATTAAGCCTAATGTTTTGAATTACTTGAAAAGAAATTATACGAAATTGCTGATATAGAGTAAATATTAAACCTTTGTTGTCATATTTCATATCTTAAACACATTTCAAAAATACCGAAATTTCATCAACTACTGATTATGTTGTAGAAATATTTTTCCTGTCTTTTATTGATTTTGCATTTTTACCTTTGAACGACATGAATAATTGCTATAAATTGCTGTTATTTCCAATTACCAGCCAATTATTTATGAGTGGGTTATAAATAGAAACTTTTTTTTCAAAACAGAATTTAGAAGTCATTCAAAATAGTAGTCATAATTTGTTTTATCTGTTTGCTTGTTTTCTTTTTTTTCTGTTCTTTATATTTTAAGAATATAGATATTTAACGAAAGGATATGGAGTAAATGAACATGAGACAATAACACATATCTTAACTCCAATTGCAATAATTTTAATGAGCTGTATGATACCTGTATCATCCCTGTAATTACAAAAGGAATATAGGCTAGGTCAAACCTCAGTACGTTGATAACAGACAGAGCCAGAAAGGCCTTTTCGGCGTCAAGTACCTCTGTTTGTACTGTTAGGGTGTAAATCAAGAGAATGGAAAAACTCATCTAAAAAACAATATAATAAGACTTGAAAACTCATCTGAAATAACAATATAATAAGACTGGAAAAATCAGATAGCCATGCTTACCATTCAATAACACCTGATGCCTCCAGTTTTCTGGGGTTCACGTAGTGACGTATTCGCTTTGGGGCATTCCTCCTCATGGTGGTTTGAGTTTTGACTGTGTCTCTATTTTTGGTTCATCTAATATGTCGGTGTTTTTTTTATTTATACATGTAATTCCTTTTTTACTTTTTGCCTCGGTATTCGGTGGCCTCTACTGTACAGATTAGGGTTAAGACAGAAAAAACACAAAAAAAATGGTTAATCATGATTTCAGTCACAGTAAACCTTGCTTCATTAAAAGAGACTTTTAAAATAAAAATTCTACAACCAATGCATTGTTATCGAGAGCAATAATATAAATTATAGAAAAATATCCTTCTTTACGTAATGAATTTAGATTAAGCATTCTTTGAAGAAATTTTGAATATACCCATCTATGTGAATGGTTTATTCATACACTTTTTTTATGAAAATATTAAGTTGTGGAAGAAAATTAAATCAATTATTCATGTCAGAACTTACCATAAATGGTGTATGCAGAGAGGATAGAATTGTACCTGCCATAACGATTCCAAGTTTACGTAACACGGACATTTCTTTTTGTCGGATTTCTTTTACCTTATCGGAAAAGAATGGTTCCCATGCATACATCTTTATAACCTACAATGATATTTATAGATATGCAGTATAGAGCTTTAATGTGAGATATCATCTACAATGGTTTTGTGGTGTAGATTTATTTCTTTATTACAAAAGGAATAATGACATTTCATTTAAGAAAATGAGAGCAATAACAAAATTACTGAAAAGGGTTGTCAAGAGCCGAAGTCTTTGAGACAAAAAAAGACAAAATTCAGAAGGAAACATGCAGATACATTGTTGACCGAAATGGTCCTGGCTTAGCACAGGCATTTCAAAAGAAATTATTTTGTCCTCGTGTAATTACACTAAGCTTATTCTCATTTGCTATTTTAGTTTTTTGCAATAAGATATTTATGCAATACTCTTTATTTCATTGCAACTATTCTCAAACATTCTTAATGACCTTTCGTCATAAGGAGAAACTCTTAGGATGTCTTGATTTGCGTTTACCTATGATTTTTGTTCAAATTTTCGGGTGTCTCTCTGCAAACACAGGTACCCATTTTTTATATCTTAGTAAATCGAAATTTCTGATTGTTTTCCTATTTTTTTTATTTCTTTTTTTAGTTTGTTTGTTGATGTCTATTCTTTGTTTTGTATTGTGTTATGTATTTCTTTTTTTTCATATTTTAATAATACTTCAAAACTGAAAGAGATTAACCGCCCTCTTATTCAAATAACTATAAAAAAAACTATAATAATATAAAACAGTTGCCATAAAGATGCACAATAGCTGATACAGAGTTCATTCCCAAAAGGATCTGAACAAAAATAGGATAAAACAATATTTGCAATTACAAGCTTCATCGGCCCTGGTAGCCACCAACTTGTTCACAGCGTCAAAATCTACCTAGAAATATCAGTTTTCATTGAAGTTGAATTTTTTACGTATTTTGGCGACCAATTTGGAAATGGCGGCCAATTTGCATTTTTTTTTGTAGCCTGCACTTATCGTTATGGTGATCGAACTTCCTGTCAATTTTCATTTGCTTACATCAAACTGTTTTCTGAAAAAATCCTGACAAGAATGTGTGAAAAACAATAATAATAAAGAATAAGAAAAAGAAGAATCAATACATAAAAATATGTCGCCCCGACTACGTTTGGGGCGACATAAAACTAAGAAGGAATAATATATACGTTCGTTTATTTCTTCAATACGTCTTGATTATATCTACTGGAGGCGGCAAAAATTGTAGAAACTAAATAACAGCAAATTCAAATAAATTACTATTTATAGTAGGATGCCCAAGGTCCACAACGACGATTAGTTTTCGAGTTTGGGTTAGGGTTAACGGGATCACACACGGCTAATTTTTGTTTTAGATAATAGAGCAACTATTAAACTTCAATTTTTTAGCTGTCGTAGAAAGTTCCTGTGGTCACGATTTCTCTAATTTCTCCTTTTTTAAAGGTACCCTAAAACAGTGCTAGGGATACGGTATCTTAAAAGTTATAGAAAATAGTAGTACTCTCTTATATTCTAATAAAAGGCTATTCATGATACAGTCAAGACCTGGAAAATTTATTTCAATCATAGAATGCAAGTTATTTTTTACTGGGTTTTGTAATTTATCGGTATTAATGTCGGGGTAAATTTGAGTCTAAATTAACGACATTTTCAATGAATGCGAAATAACTATGCCTTATTTCTGAAAAATTCCAACTTTAACGAAAGTACATATACGAATTGTACATATGCTTGTAAAAGAAAAATCATCAATTAAAAAGCAAAAATTTGCGTAAAACTTTCAAATTCTAGTCGATGTCAAGACCATACCAATTGGTCATGTTCTTGTAAGTATACAACGAAAGACAACTCAAATCATTTCTTGTCAGAATTGCTTGACAAGCCCAAGTCTAGTAAAATAAGGGGAATTTAGTGACAATTTTACGTTGTTTGTGTTTTGATTTTCCAAATACATGTGTTTTTGTTTTCACGTTTAAAATCACTTTTCCATATCAATTTTTATATATAATAGGGTTTTGTTTCAGTAGGAACGGTCTTACTTAGATTTATATCAGTGTGTGTTTTTTGGGGAAGATTGACTTATTTATAACAATAACAAAAGTACGATTTAGTTTAGTTTACTTTTTAGCGGTTCATTTTAAAAATAAATTCAAGCTTTCCTTTAAAGAATAAGCCTATAAAAGTCAGAAATGCGCAGTTCTCTATACCCGAAAGAACCCCTCATATCACGGAGGTGAAAATATTCATAATGACGGACCTTTAAAACAAAATGCCAACTTTGAAACTTATTGAATAAAGACAGTAGACAAATCATTATAAAAAGTAAAACTAAAGAACTACCCAATAAAATTTACAACAACATTCGAATTTCTTTGCAGTTTTATCTGTGAAATGAAGCTCACTTTAAAATGCATCAAAAATTTCAAAATTTTAGGAGCTGACCTTTGACTCCATCTAAAATAAAATGTGACCAAATTCAACCTCTACAACATCGTCATTTCGATGCGCCACGGTGTCCTCTTTCCAAACATATATAATACAGGTGTGTGCTATTCCGTTAACCCAAAATCGGAAAAATCGTCTCTAGGGCACCCTACTATTATGCTGTGATTATTGTTTCATCCGAGTATTAACGAAGGCTTATATAAAGACGTGAAGTTAAAACTCGTGGTAAAAATGGAAAAAAAAACTCTCCTCTTATAAAATTAAAATATGGCTATGCTACTCCTCCTCTTGACAGCCATTTTGGTGGAAATACCTTATAGTAATAAAAACCTGTTGTACATAATTTTAGACCATAGTTTTTAGATCGTCTCCCGCGTATGGCGTGGTTAGTAAGTATAACATCCTTTAACAACAAATTACTTGAAAAAGCATGCTATGTTAGATTAAATATTATACCTTCATCCCACATATTATCTCGTTCAATAATTTACATCGTTTCCCTTTGTCTTGTAGAACTTGTAATAAGTATCCTTCCTGTATTTTGCCAAGTATTGCATTTATAAGAATTACACAAATCATTACAGCAACACATCCTAGTGTGGAGGGTCCCATCGCAGCCCATATTTCGTATATTCCTATACTTTGGATGACAAAGAAAGACAACAGTTCGAAGGAAAATGTAAAGGCGTCTTGTATCCGTTGGCAATCCACTGATACGAGATTGACAACTTCTCCAACTGTGTAGTCTTTTCTTACACTTCCACTGGATCTTAATGTCTACAATATTGGTAAAATATAAAATTGATATCAGAAAATACCTACGATGGCTGAAAATTTTAATTACATGCCACAATCTGCTAGGAACTACGCAGGAAAAACATGAATAAGACAAAAGACAAACGTAAACAACAATAGGAACTCGAGACAGCCGGGCTTTAATATTTATTTATAAACAGTTAGCAAAAAGACAATTATTTTCAAAACCAACGGATTCTATTGCAAATACGTTCTGATAATTCTAACTGCAATTATCTTTTTCTTTTACCTTCTTCATACGTCTTTCCATATTAGAAGTTTTGATTGGGATTAATATTTGAAATATCTATTTATGTCACCCCAGACTTTGTCGGGGTGACATGTTGTCATTCTTCGTTTCTTTTGATTATTATTATTCTTTTTATTCTTATTTTTCCAATAATTCTTGTCCGAGCGATTATTTTGAAATGGCTGGACCAATTGATTTCAAACTTTGCACAAAGTTGGATCACCATCTGAAGTTGTATGCTGTGCGTTTAAAATTTTCAAAATAGCCGCCATTTCCAAGATGGCCTCATAAATGCGTCAAAATTTAAACTTTGTCGGAATTCAACGAAAATTGATTTCTATGTAGCTTTTGATACTGTGAACAAGGTGGAATCATCGAATTAGTTGTCTGGGGTGACATCGGCTATTGCTTTCAATTGCAAATCTAGTTTTCTTTCTAATCTTAATAGAGTACGAGTGTCAGATATTTTGTGATAAGAATTAAAATTCTGACCTTTTGTTTTGAAGAGCACTACTAATGGAACAACTTGGGCAAAAATTTTGAAAATCCAATAGGAATTTTTGAGATATAAGACGTCAAAATTTTGGCGGTAAACAGATCTCTCTAGAGTTTCTTTCAGTTAGCATAAGATGTTTATAGGCCTTTTGATATATGAAATTATAATTGGAAGTTGATTAAATTTTATACACAGTCTATTTTATGTATCTTAAAGGGACTTATGACGAAGAAAATGTGATCCATGTGCAAATATATTTAGCACTGTTTGCATGGATAAAACCCCAGGATATAGAATGCTTCTGAAATCTGAGGCTCGTACTCCCTTAAGTAACTTAATATTTTATAAGCAATTTGAAAAAAAAATTGTTAGAAATGCACGATTTATTTTCGAAAAGTTTGTTGTACATTCGGAAGCGATGATTGCAAAAGTAGGCAAGACTTAAATATGCAAACAATTTTGTTCGTATCCATGTAGGAAAACTCTTATCTCTGTTACATCAAAGGAAACTAAAATTACAGATAATATTCATTATCGACCTGTAAGTAAAATTTCAAGTATCATAATTTCGGTAAAACAGATATAAAACTTTTATAAGTATACAATAGATTAAGGGTCCAAACAAGTTGTTGTATCCATATCCACTACACTTAAAGATTCCTCCATTTTGATTTTTTTTGTAGGGAGAGTGGAATGGTTTTGTGAACTAGATAATTGTATATAACCTTTGGTTTTTACTATTTTTAATTCTTACAATGAATCCAACACTGCAAACAGTGTTCAGATTTTGATCTTATCTATTTCGCTCAAAATCCTTTTTTCTGTTTTTTTTTTAATATTAGCTATAAGACTATATATGATACTTTAAGATCTCCTAGTAATTAAAATTCTAATTTAAGTACAACTGGTGTTAAAATTTTAAAAAAAAATGTCATAATGATCAAAATTCGACTACTGAATTGTAAAAAAATATATCTGCAAAGACGAAACATATATTTTGTAATTTACAACGCATGAATTAATTCTATTCTCGGCATTTTGTTGTCTTTTTAACAAATATGATTTTCACATTGGACAAAGACTTTCCTCACAGCATGGGTAGTACATGCAAAACAGGGGCGGCTTACCATCATACTTAGTTTAATCCCAAGGAAGTTCATGTGAACATATCCGTGCTTTTTCTCGTAGGTGTTTCAGGATTATCAGATTTTAATAAAAAAATATAAAAATATCGAAACTGCATGAAAGAAAAAAATTCGGTATGCTGTACACGTGTTTCAAGGAGTAACCTCTCATCATCAGCATTAAAATCAAATAATATGGAAAGCCATAATCCAAAAGTAGTCCAAAAAGAAGAACTAAATTCCAAAAAAAATATTAAAATAGGAAACCGAATTCGTTACCATTGTCATCTACCGAGTGCCATAAACGGAATGAAGCCTCAGTATATCTAAATGGTTAGACATTTGATAATAACAGTAAATTCTATAACTCAAAAGGTAAAATTTTCTTGTCAGGCAAGTCTGACTATCGGGCTTGTGAATACCCTAGGGGAAAATTAGACTATGATACTTAGACATGCAATGCAGCTTGCAATATATATACTACCATAGTCATGCTTAAGGATTCATAATAAGAGCTAACCTTTCTATAAATAACACCAATTAGAGCGGTCTTCACTTTCAGCCCAATCTGAAGCATCCGTTGAGAGGAATGTATATAAAATACTACCACCATCTGTCCTGCTATATATAACACCACTGCCAACAAAATTCCATACCAAAGTACTCTATCTTTTCCTGCTTTCTCTGTCTCTTTGATTATAAGTCTACAGCAAAATAGTTTAATTCGTTATTACTTAATACAGTTAATTCAGATCTAACTGAGACGCATATAGTAGACGCCATTGTTTTTATTTTATTTTAATCAGTACAAGTTTTATGTTTTCATATTGGAGTGAATGTACATGTGACAAAAAATGCACACGATACATAGAAAACTCCAGTTTATCTAGGACAGAGCTTTTATTCCGATCTTCAATTTGATGTCGAATGAGGGTCTTCAACAAGAGGTGAACAATATTCACCCCCTCAAGCGAGATCAAGAAGGCCCCTAGCGTGTACTTAAGCGGTATTCCTGAGAATAATGTTGAGCAACAACTAGTTTACTTTGTTTTTCTTTACAATAATGCGTAGTTTTTAATATAATTTTCGTTGGAGAAGGAAAACACACTTGTAATTTCGAATGGTAAATTTTTATTGGGGCCGTGTTGTACATCTGTATGTGTGTCTTCATTTTTCTTTTTTGTCCCGTACTTAAGTGGTTCCTTGTTTCTTAGTGTTTCCGATGTTTCCTTTGTCCATGGATTGTTCGTTCTTTTGACTGATGGTTCAGTTCTCACTTACTTTACACAAGGAATACACATTTTGAACAAGGTATTATTAAAAAAAATAAATTTCAAAGCTTTTGTAAAAGAGCTGTAAAACTTGTTTGATTTTGTCCTCCTTACATGTGGTTGGAAATGTAATGTAACATGAGACAGTCTGTTGATTTTAATACCCATTTCTTTTTCAAATTTTACTACCTATAATGTTATATTTTTCACACTTTATACCTTAGTAATTGAGGCTGAAGTAACGCAGACGCATCGCAAAACAATTTTAAAAAAGCTCCACAAAACCATTCCCACCCATATAACTTTAAACAACATTTGGTCAGAGATTGCGTCCTGTGTGCGTCATTTCTTGTGGAACTTGTCTGCAGCAAGGAAGTTTCCTCTCCTGGCGTGAATCCATTTCTTGCATATTTACTAGTGTATGTGTTATGTCTAAAACATGAAATATTGAAAACAGAATAGATAAATACTCATATTTTGACAGACAAAGCAAAGTGCTCTGATTAATTAGAATGATATGATTTTGAAAAGGAGCATATAATAAAGAAAGAAGTAGAGTTGGCGAAGTTTGAAAGCAAAACAAAAATAATAAGACACCAAAGAATGATATAAATATTGATTGTGTTTGGCAATAGATACATTTCGAGTTAATGCTTTTGGATTTATCAAAAATTTATTCCATAAAATGTTACAAACGCCATGAAATGCTGTTAGAAACTTTTTCCCATGTAAAGACGGACAGTATTTATTACAGAGAAATCAATTCTTTTGTCTTGTCTCTAGGCTGTGATTAATGTGATCTTGTGCTTTGTCCCTTCGGTATTATACTGTCCTTGTTTTCTTGTAACAAACATTAAAAGGATTATTTTTGTCATTATGATTGTTATCAATTTTTTTTTTCTTGAAACGAAAAACTTATCTATTTTATAAGACTGCTGATTTTTTTTCTGAAAATTGATTTGTTGAAATTAATTGTTCAAACGAAGATGAAGAAATGAAAGATATGATCATAAATATACATACAAATACAACGAAGACGGACTGTAGTAATGGCATGAGCATGAGCGAGATTCATTTGTTAAATGTCGAACAACATTACAACAATTCCGACACTCCTGTTTTTAAAGGTTCACACTTTTTGTGCTTTTTTGTTGCGTTTATTTTTATTTTTATTTATTTATTTTTTTTTTGTCTTCGTCCTTTATGTTCTCTATTTGTTTGTTTTCCTTAAATTGTCATGCATTCTGGATGTATGATTTTGGCTCGGGCTTCGGTATTTATTTGGAAATTTATTGATATGGGTGCAGCATTGTCTACAAACATTAAAAAAAGCTCGCAAAAGTTACTCTTACACTCATTGTCATCCATTGCTTGAAAAAGGAACCAAACGACATATAAGGACCACAGGGCACATTTCACAATTAAATGCAAAAAGGCAAATTAACTGCAAAAATAAATATAACATATATACAGACGGTCGGAGTAGTATTTTTCTCAGAGATTGAGAAAGCCAAAATGTTTAATAGTAGATTCTCGTTTTAACAAGTGCGCCAGAATTGACGAAACATAGAGAGCATTAACACCAAATACTGCAATCTTATAATCATAAAGCCTAATAGAGGTCTAATTAGTGAGGATGTGCAGATAAAATTATTAAAATATCAAAGAGTGTGACTTGCTTTTCTTCCGTAAATGACCATTTTCAAAGTAAAGTAGAGCCCATGGAGCAATGTCTATACTTAGTAAAAGATCAATCAAAACTGTTTATTTTATGATTCAGCAACAGATATCATGACAAAGTGTTGCAAACAAAACATCCTGATGTCATCATGGAATGTATGTTAAAAGAGGCCGGCCTTTTACAGGCCCTTGAAAATAAAATCTTAATGAAGAAACTGGTAAATTGATTTAAAATCAAATATCGGTATACATGTAACTCACGTAAGAATTTTGAGTCTTATTCCTACATTTGAAGTACCCCGCTCGAAAAATGACGAAATCTTACATTTATACTCATGCCAGAACATTTAATGCTACTTTGCAGTATCATAATCCTCAAAACCAATGTCCGTTGTATGTAATTGTTTGAAGGGTAATATTCAAACTAATATTCACTAAATTTTATCATAAACAATTGAAAATAGTTTTTGGTGTATATTTGTTTTGTTGAATGATTGTGTAATGAAATTTCAATATGTAGGTGTAGTGAGCCACGGAGACATGAATAAAAGGAAAAATAGGTCAGAAACAAAAATAAAAAAACACCATAAAAAGCTTCAAAAGAAAAATGATGGGCCAAACGTTTCGGTCAGTAAGACCTTCATCGGTGGTAAACAGAGACAAGGAAATTGAAGAGAAAACGTGTCCAACACAAATGGCAGATAAAATTAATGAAATTACCGCTTTCCCAGCACTGCTTTTTCCTCTGCTGTCCACAAGGAGTAAAGCTCATTAGTAACCTTTTCTGCTTGAAGATCAGGATGCTGGTCCCAAAGATCATCTTTTGTTATCGTTTTTCTATAGCATGTACTCACAACACTATAACAAATATAACAATACTGCTTGATTTGTATGGTTTTACGTTTGAATATATCTCGATCCTTAATTATGAGTAGAGACTCTTCAGATCATTTTTTCTATTTTAAACTGAACAGACTTTAATAAAAAAAAAAATTTAATATTTCGTTGAATAAATTCTAAATCGATATAACGGTACAAAATGCGAAGAAAATAAACTTTTGAAATAACAAATATACTGAAATTCCTATACTTAAATTTGAAGTCAGAAAATGACCATTTCGACAACTTATATCTCTTCAGTGCAAATAAAATGAAACCATTTGGATGACCATGATCGATTAATTTTCTTTCTAACGTTTTTGATAAATGAAAGAAAATTGGAGAAAAAAAATGAAGCATATCAACAATTTATTTCATGGACATTTTTTCTATAACTATATTTGATAAATGAGATGCTTTTACATATTTATCAATAATACACAAGTAAATTGTTCAGTTGAATTTACAAAGTTATTTACCTTGATTCTTAATTCGGGTCGCTGTGAATGAGTAGATTATAAAATTATTTTTGTCATGTAGAAAAAATAAGCTTCATCAAAATTTATTGACGGGTAATTTTTGTTTTTTTCTCAGTTTCATTTCCATTACATTTGTTTATTTTAATCCTCATTGCCCTTTTCCAAATCATTGTGCATAGGGACGTAAAATCAAATATACAATCGACAATACTCAACTACAATGCGACATTTGGCAAAAATATACTCACGGAGTAAACCAACTGAAAAACAGTTTTGAAACTACCGATGAAGATGGTTGTGGACAAATAGGCTGCAAAATAAATGCATGGTTATGTCATTGTTTCTGTAATATATTATACGGATACATTGCAAGGCAAACCCAAAAAGGGGCAAACCCGTTGGTATTTTGAGTACACAAAAAATTATTCGAAAAGATAGGGAAATTCAACTATATTGTTTTATCAGCAAGTATGTCATATCAAGATTTCATTTGTAATTAGAACAAACATACATTTTGCGCGGCTGTAGACTTAGAATAAACAAAAAGGTAAAAACGCAATATATTTGAGAATTTATACTAGACGCTTTGTGTATTACGGGACTTTCCAGATAGGAAATCTCGGGTATATGAATGCGGAAACGATCGCCTGGGAGATCAGTACCAGTAAGAAGGAATACTGGTTTTACAAACCTATTGAAATAAATATATACCAAATAAAAAAACAAACTATTTATGAAATTGAAGTGTATTTATAATTTTTCCTGTATTACAATTCTTTAACTAAATTTTAAATGAAGGAAAAAGATTAACCAGAAACACTACAAATTGATTAAATATAAATCACCCTTAGCACAACAGTGTTCATTACTTAGTGATTTCCTGTCAATGTATTGATGTATTGCCTTTTTAAATATAAAGACCTGTTTCCGGAGTTAACACGATTCAAAAGTCCTGTTTTTAATCATGGCTTGAAATCTATCTTAGCAGGTATTAATTTTTACGATTATAAAAACCCAAATCATAATACTATCCTAAACGCGTATAATTTGAATCATTTCGATTCTTATATCTCAAAATCTTCAATTTTTTGTAGTGAAGTGACCCTAAAAGCACGTGAACGTCTTCATTGGGGCATTTATCTTTGGCGTCATAATATTGGCTTTTATTGACATGTTATTGATATAAAATATTATGACGTTGTCTATTTTGACTGCAATGACGTCACTCTGTGTGTCGATGTTTCAGTAAATAAAATAATTCAACATATAAGTTAATAAAAAGTAATTCTATTCGTCCTGTAAGTAAATAAAAAATGATTGACGTTCTAGTGCATAACAATTCGACCTTTTAGGGAATATTTAGAAAGAGATGAAACAATTCCATCCGTGAGTAAATAAAAAAGAATGACTTTTTTGTGTGTTAAAATCTAACAAAAACAATTTGACTTTTCAGTGCATATTCAGAACAATTAAAACATAAAATATCTTCAATAATTTAGTACATATTTGTCAATAAATGGTTTAGTGAATATTGATACCGATATATATTTGTAAAGGAAATAATTTTCATATCATAATGGAATATTTTGACTTACTTTTCCTATTCTTTGATAATCATAAACACTTGGTCGTTCAGCTTGACTGTATAGTATGAGCTGTACACATACCAAGGCAAAACTAGCATAGCTTATTATACTTCTTAGGCAGGTCGGCTGAAAGTTTTATTAAGACTTTTATTACCTAACGAAGATTCGCCAGCTGATCAGTTTGAAAATAATCAAATAAATTAAATAATTTTTTTAGATAATTGCTATTTTTATCAATCAATTGAAAAAAGAAGCAGACAAAATTGAAGGGTTACTCTTGTCTTAGAGATATAAGAGTTTATAATTTGGGGCTAGATGTTCATATGTTTAACACAAGTCAAATGTGTATCCATTAAAAAAACGACAAAAGGAAATAGCATTCTATAAAATTTGTTAGAATACTCATAATGAGAAAAAAGTGAGAGTTTTATAGGACAAAAAGATGTAATGCTTTACATCGGCAAACGAATACGGAAGCAAGAACGAGGATTGGTGAGTAAGACAATCTAACAGAAATGCCAAAAATGACCATCGAGAATACTTGACACATTGAAATAGTATGTAGAAAAATAAGATCTTACGCATTTCTATAATCTTTTAAGGAATTTATACTGGTCTCAATGGGTATAACTTATGATTATATTTGATTTGAAATTGAAGATGGAATGCATAACCTGATACAGAATGTTATCTTGTAGAGGTAGTAATCCACACAAAAAGGTAAAAATCCAGAAGATCCACAACATCCACGAGGATACGATACCTTTCCGTCTGTTTATTTGTGTTATTATACAAACATATATCTGAAATGGACAAATAATTTTGACATTACTTGTATCTGATTATATTATTGTGATCTAAAATTGCAACAAATGGCACGTTTTTCAGTCATTGACATTTTTTCAAGGTTTTTGCGCTTTGAAATTATGACGAGTATAGAGAATAGGAAACAGTTCACGAATGATTTTTTCCATTAAAACTTCAATTGATTTTCACTTTAATACAAAAAGCACACGAGAATATCTCATATGGATACTCTAACATACATTTGTTATAAAAATGTCCAGGTATTTATTAAATTGCGGTTGTCAGTTCAAAATTTTGTGTACCCTACATTCAGATTTCCAGCAAAGACCCGGGAATATAATTTTATTAGTTTATATCATTAGCCATTCTCTAAGAAATATAGTGCAGTTTTTTTTATAGTCCGGGCACTTATTTCATAGAGCATGGCCTATCATTTTCTTATGCCTTTATCACAAATTTCATTTCGAGTGGTTTAATCGGCGGCTTTTTAATTATATGTTAAGCTACTACATCAGAGTAAAAACTTAGGCAATAATCAGTTTGTTTTCACCTACAAAGAAATTAAATTTACCCAGTTTGTAATCGCTTTTATATGTGCAAAGTGAAAGATCATTTTATTGTTTAATTTTTATGTCAGACGATACATACATTTAATTTACAGTTACAGTGTTTTTCACTATATGGGCTTTTCGTATTAAAGAAAATGTATGCACTTTGATTACAAATTGTATATAGCTGTGTTACAACCACTTTTGTAATCCAAACCACTTTTGTAATCCATTGATTACAAATGTGGTTTTGGGTTACAAAAGTGGTTGCAATAAATGTCTTATCAGCCACTTCTGTAATCCCTAACCGCTTTTGTAATCCATCTTTCTTAAGAATTTTTTTCAACATAATTTGGATTCAAAAGTACAGGTTTTACTGTAAAATGTCACTTTAAGTAGAGATCAACGTTTTTTTTTTATAAAACTCTTTTGATTTGAATGAGGGTTACAAAAGTGGTTGAGATTTCAAAAGTGGTTGATTAAGAATTTTTATCAACCACTTTTGTAATCCTACGATTTTAGATGTGGTTTAGAATTTTTGAAATCCAGAACCAATGTCACTTTTAGTAAAACCAACATTGTTAGTAATATATATGTGGCTTTAAGCTCTCATTTGTCGAGGTGCCCGTCTAGATGCTGTTGAGGTGCTACTGTATGAATACTATATATCATGGTTTGGCATTTGTCGAGGTGTTGTCGAGGTGCAGTCGAGGTGCTAATATACTGTTAGTATTGACATTTTGGTCTCGCTATATGTGTCTCGTCGTTAGCTTTGGTCTCGCCTATTGCTTATGTGCTAAGTTTCCATGGATTCGGATCTGTCGAGGTGCTACTATAAACCATACTATATATGATGGCTTGACATCTGTCGAGATGCTACCGTATCAATACTATATTAACGGGTTCTCATTTGTCGAGGTGCTGTTTAGGTGCTACTGTATGAATACTATATATGATGGCTTGGCATCTGTCGAGGTGCTACCGTATTAATACTATATTAACAGGTTCTCAATTGTCGAGGTGCTGTTTAGGTGCTACTGTACGTATACTATACATAATGGTTTGGCATCTGTCGAGATGCTACCGTATTAGTACTATATTAACGGGTTATCAATTGTCGAGGTGCTAATGTATTAGTATTTTGTTTGGGTTCGAATTTGTCGAGGTGCTGTCGAATTGCAGTCGAGATGTTTATTTTGTCTTAGTCTTTCATTGAACTTTTGGCCCATTCATGTGTTTTTCAATTAATTATGGATCATGTATTGCCCTGTCAAAGATGGTTTCCTTGGTGAAATTTGGTTTCGCCACTCACATATGTCTCTTTTCATCTAGGCTTTAGGGCTCGCCTTTATTCTGAACTATATATGCAAATGAGATAGATACTGGTGCTTAACCCTAATCAAAAATCTAAACCTAACCAACAGTAATTTTTATACCCTATTCTTTAGACCTTAGCATTAACCTTAGATCTTAACCTTTTGCTGTTGTGTTGTTAGATAAGCAGTAATGTCTTTGTTCAGATATGTTATGACTTACACTATTCAACTCCAACCCTAACCCAAGTTTTTATTTTGTGTTCTTTTACCCCAACCTCAACTATTTTCTTTGTGCTTGACGTTTTTACCCAGTGACCTAACCTAACCTTATACTTACACCAATCCTAACCTTAATCCTAAACCCTAATCGTCTTACTTTTTGTATGCATTATTTTGTGTTCTATCAGTTCTTATACATTCGTTTTCTGAATTTGTTATCTTTGTTCACGACTAACCCTAACCATTTTTTGTTGCAGTTTTTTCTATACCTCCATAATATTTAGTTAGATTCTAATATTTTCAAACTATTTGAGTTATCCCCTTTTTATCCAACCTCTAACTCTAACCTAAAACCCCCGTCATACTGGGACGAAGACCATCAAGATCTTAGTACGTTCTTAAAACTTTCTGGAACGTAGTGAAAACGGGATAAAAATATAGCTTAACAGTTTTTACAACGATTTCGCTATGTCAGTGCTAAGATCGCGATACGTCTTTAAAGTTTATGACCAACTTCCTTGTAGGTCTACCAAGTCCTTACTACGTTTCTTCTGCGTTCATCACGTCTTTACTTCTTTCAAACTACGTCCTTGATACGACTCCACTGCGACCATCCAGTTTGAAGTAGGTCTCCAATATGTTTCTACAGAGTTTGTCCTAGAGACAGTGAGAAAAAAGATAAGTCATTGTCGCCAAACCTTGTGGTGGTCGAGGTTCTTTTTGTAACATTTATTCCAAGCGTTAGCGATCTAACAAACTATAAAAAAACAAAGGTCTATACTAAAATGTCAAAGTATCGGACGAACTTGGTTTATTTCAATTCTAATATGGGAATTTTACCTGTATTAGGGGCGGTCTGATTGGATCGGCAACATTGACTTCAATTCTTTAATGCATTCATTCTTCCATAATCTCCACTTGAAATTCTACTCGACTCTTCTGTCGAACCGGACGTTACGGTTTTGATTTATGGCCTTGTCAACCTATAACGTTCTAGCTAATGTTCGAAAACTTCCGGGCGAATATTTTTGTTAAAAACGATAGCACTTACTGAAGAATTTGCAGAAATTCTCCTGCTGGACACGTTGTTACGTCAGACTGATGATTTCAACACACGGGAAACTAATGACTTACTAGTATATGCAGCATACAAAAAGCATAACAGAACATTCCATTATTAAAATAAAACAACATTTTACTAGCTACTATATATATATATCACACTTAGCGTGTGTTTAACATATACCCCTGACTTTCATCCAATGTGTGCATATTGNTTTTATCAATCAAATGTTTGCAAACATTGCAAATTTTGAGCTTTTTCAAAATTTTCACCCACCCAACGTTACACAACGCATGCCAGTGTGCGCATCATTTTGTTACTTATTAAGAACATGCCTTGTAATGTTAAGAAGTGAAACAATCACTATTCGCAAGAAATAAATTAAATCCCAGTGGCGGATCCAGACTTTTTGCTTAAGGGGGGGCGACCAATATTTATTTCAAAAGGGGGGCTCGGAACCCATTTTAAAAAAAAAACAATGAATTTTAAAAAAGTTTTCGACCTAAGGGGGGCCTGGGACTAC
>MJUU01017133.1:14824-28045 GCA_002080025.1 Modiolus philippinarum | reverse complement strand
TTTACATATCTTGTGTCGTTTAATGTTCATATTTGAACATTTCTACTTGTATTTGGTGTCCACATCAGTGTGTTCTCATATGTTGTATCAGTTAATGTTAATGTTTTAACATTAATGCTTGTATTTTTTTCATCTTTCATGTTGCATGTTGTGTTTTGATATTCAAGTTCTCAGGAATGTGGTTAATCTATAATGTTTTGTTTCATCTGATCTTGATATTTTAAGTTTCATCTTTTGTTTTGGTGTAAATACTTATATCAATGACTATATGTTGTCATAATGTCTGTCATTAGAGATTTCAAGTTATGTTTCAGTTTTATCATTAAAGTTCATATGAATGTCGTTTAATTTTGATATTTCAATGCTTCTGATTATATTTTTGTTCATATCAGTGTTAATGTTCATATGTTTTATATCACTTTATAGTCATACTTTACATTAGGTGTATGATTTGGTGTTCATATTCTATCAATGTTCATATGTTTACAAATCTTGCGTCAGTTTATGTTGATGTTTCAATATTTCTGTTCGTATTTGGTGTTTACATTCATATGTTGTACCATTTAATAATGGTCTTTTAACATTTATGCTTGTATTTGGTGTTCACATTCACAGGTTTTAATAGTTTGTATTACTTTATGTTAATCTTTTAACATCTATGCATGTATTCGTTGTTTATTTTGTCGTCAGTATCTATTTGTTTTCATAGTTTGTTGTTATTATGTTATTTTTTATGTTTCATGTTTCAGTTTGTATTTCTGTGTCAAAGTTTGGATTTATTTTTATAATTTATTGTAATTATGTTCATATTTAACATTTGATATTGTGTTTTTGGTTTAAAGTCTTCATAAACATCGATATGTTTGATAACACATTATCTTGTTAGTTTGTATTTTCATCTACAAATTTGCATTTCTTTTCATAATTTGTTGTAATTATGTTCATGTTTAATGTGTCATGTTGTGTTTTCATATAGAAGTTTAGATTTATTTTCCAACTTTGTTGCATTTATATTCATATTTAACATATTAAGTTTTCATGTAACAGTTCATATAGATGTCATTATGTTGTCATGTTTTGTTTTGTTTGTATTCATATCTAATGTATCTTGTTATGTTTTTATGTCAATGTTCACATTTCATACTTAGTTGTGTCATTAGTCATATTTTACATTACATATTGTGATTTGGTGTTCAGATTCGCATAAATGTCGTTTAACTTTGATGTTTTGTTATATTTGTGTTCATATTTATCGTATCATGATGTCTTTAGCGCAAAGTTCAGATTTGTTGTTGTTTTGTTGTGTTTGTGTTCATATTTAACATATCATATTATGTTTTCATGGAACATTTCATATCAATGTCATTATGTTGTCGTTTATTGCTAATTTTGTGTTCATACTTGACGTTATGTGCCGTGTTTTGGTGTTAACATTCGTGTCAATGTTCATATGTTTTCATAGTATGTGTCAGTTTATGTTGATGGTTTAAAGTTTTTGTTTTACAATAACATTGATTTGCTTTCATAGTTAATGTCAGTTCATAGTCATAACTGACGTTATGCTTCTGATTTTGTGCTAACATTCGTGCTAATGTTCATATGTTTACATGTTTTATATCACTTTGTTTTGGGTCGTTTTAACCTGGATATGGGATGTTGTCTCCTTGACACTTACCCCATTTCCTTTCTTTTTCATATTTATACTTATGATTTGGTGTTCACATTCATGTTTATATTTATATGTTTACATGTTCTGTGTCAATTCATTGTCACAGTTGACGTTATTTCTTTGTTTAGCTTGCATTAATGTTGTTAAGTTGCCATGTTCTGTTGTGTTTGTGTTCAATTTCATGTTGTATTACTTCATATTTATCCTTATGTTTGTATTTGTAGTTCATATTGTTTCAATATCTATTTGTGTTCATAGTTAATGTCAGTTGATAGTCATAGCTGACGTTATGCTTCCGCTTTTAGTATTTCATTTCACATTAGTTTTCATATTACCTTCAGTATCAATTTGTTTTCATAGTATCACTTAATGTTTATTTCGTCTTCTACTTGATATCATTCACGACTTAATATGTTTATATGTTATGTGTTCATAGTCATGAATGGTCTTATGTTCATATCAATGTCATTGATGTTTTGTGTCAGTTCGTAGTCATAGTTCCATTATGTGTTTTCAATGAATTATGATAGCAGTATGGTTAGGGAAACATTCATTATTAGGATCGTTCCAGAATATACGAAGGTTAGAGATTGTGTTAGCATTAGTTACAGTTATGATTAAGGGTTAGGGTTACTGTTATATACATAAGGATTAGGGTAATTGTTATATACCAAAGTTTTAGTGTAATATACTTAAGGGTTAGGGTTATGTACATAAGGAATAGGATAACTGTTATACATAAGGGTGAGGGTTACTGTTATATACATTAGAGTTAGGGTTACTGCTATTACATAAGGATTAGGATTATATACATAAGGGTTAGGATTATATACATAGGGTTAAGGTGATTCTTACAACAGAAAGTTAGGGTCAGTACGAAAATAAGTGCAAGGTTAAATGTTAAGGTTAGGGTTAGGATAAAAAAGGAGATAACTCTAATAATGAGAGAATATTAGAAAAACATTCGAAAAAAATGAATATAGAGTTGTCATAGCAACTTAGGGTTAGATTTAGATGCTTGATTAAAGGGGGATAATATGAAAATATTAAAATAATATTCGAAAAAAATAAATGAAAAAAGAGTTGTCATAGGAACTTGGGTTAGGGATATCACTTCAATACAGTATATTTGAATAACATTCGAAAAAATAAATGAATGTAGAGTTGTCATAGCGACTAAAAATAGAGATAAAAAGGATATCTACAATGGTTTGAGAGTATTAGAATAACATTCGAAAATAAAATAATGAATAAAGAGTTGTCATAAAAGCTTAGGTTTGAGTTAGAGGTTGGATAAAAGGGGGATAACTCAAATAGTTTGAAAATATTAGAATAGAACTAAATACATGTATTATGGAGGTATAGAAAAAACTGCAACAAAAATGGTTAGGGTAAGTCGTGAACAAAAATAACAAAATCAGAAAACGAATGTATAAGAATTGATAGAAAACATAATAATGCATACAAAAAGTAAGACGATTAGGGTTTAGGATTAAGGTTAGGATTGGTGTAAGTATAAGGTTAAGGTTAGGTCACTGGGTAAAAACGTCAAGCACAAAGAAAATAGTTGAGGTTGGGGTAAAAGAACACAAAATAAAAGCTTGGGTTAGGGTTGGAGTTGAATAGTGTAAATCATTGCATATCTGAACAAAGATATTACTGCTTATCTAACAACACAACATCAAAAGGTTAAGATCTAAGGTTAATGTTAAGGTCAAAAGAATAGGGTATAAAAATTACGGTTGGTTAGGTTTAGAGTTTTGATTAGGGTTAAGCACCAGTATCTATCTCATTTGCATAGTTCAGAATAAAGGCGAGCCCTAAAGCCTAGATGAAAAAGAGACACATGTGGGTGGCGAGACAAAATTTCACCAAGGAAACCATCTTTGACAGGGCAATACATGATCCATAATTAATTGAGAAACACATGAATGGGCCAAAAGTTCAATGAAAGACTAAGACAAAATAAACATCTCGACTGCAATTCGACAGCACCTCGACAAATTAGAACCCAAACAAAATACTTATACATAAGCACATCGACAATTGATAACCCGTTAATATAGTATTAATATGGTAGCACCTCGACAGATGCCAAGCCATTATATATAGTCTGGTTTATAGTAGCACCTCGACAATTGAGAACCCGTTAATATAGTATTAATACGGTAGCACCTCGACAGATGTCAAGCCATCATATATTGTATGGTATATAGTAGCACCTCGACAGATCCGAATCCATGGAAACTTAGCACATAAGCACTAGGCGAGACCAAAGCTAACGACGAGACACATTTAGCGAGACCAAAATGTCAACACAAACAGTATATTAGCACCTCGACTACACCTCGACAGTACCTCGACAAATGAGAGCTTAAAGCCACATATATATACTACTATTGTTCTATGAAACTCTTTGAATTGAATGAGGGATTACAAAAGTGGTTGAGATTTCAAAAGTGGTTGACTAAGATTTTCCATCAACCATTTTTGTAATCCCTCATCCACTTTTGTAAATGTGGCTTAGTATATTTGAAATCTAGAAATACTGTCACTATAAGTAAAGATCGACATCATTTTGAAGAAACTCTTTGAGTTGAATGAGCGATTACAAAATGGGTTAAGATTTAAAAAGTGTTTGACTAGGAATTTTTATCAACCACTTTTGTAATCCCTAGCCGCTGTTGAAATTCCTAACAACTTTGTAATCTATGATTTCAAATGTGGTTTAGTATTTTTGAAATCCAGAAAATTTGGAATATAGGGATTATCAATCTGACATTTTGGCCTGTACGAATGATATAATGTAGTTTGTTATTAATACTTTTTTCTGATTGGTAGGTACTATAATTTTCAAGGTATAGATTTCACTGTTGACATTCCTGAAGTTGTCACGTTTGTTCATGAAATAAAATAGAGGTAGTACACATCGCTTCAACTTGTGGGTCTGTTTGTAAACGTTAACAAATCGCCAGTAAACTCACTTTGCGACCATCAAATCCGAAATCGATTCCTCCAACTCTTAAAATACCATGCAGTTATCTCCTAAATGTATTGTCAATCAACATTTTTTTTACAAAAAGATAATCCATATCTTAGTACATGGAAAAAGTAGAAAAAGTGTTCTGTATGAAAATTAAAGAGATTAAAGGAAGACTTTTGATTGGGCAAGAGAATGTAGGTATTTGATCATGTTAAATTATTTCAACACTGATGAAGTATTCAAGTTTATAAAGTAAAAATAAAACATGTTTGCAAAAAGAATTTGCACTGTGTGTGTAGACGATATAACTTCGATTCTTTAACTGACGAAAACAATTTACCTGAAGCGATACACATTAAATTTGATATACATAAAGGATTACCTCAACAGTGTTAATTAAGTAGTGATTCCATCTCAATGTTTTGATGTGTTGAATGTTTTGAATAGTTACAGAACCGTTTGAGCAAATCACATAGCTTTTTTAATTATGCTATTTGCAATATGGTGGTCTTGTGTTTTATTGGAATTGGCTTTGGACCATTATTTGTGCTTTATACCAGTGAATCAATTATTCTTTGATTAGTGAAACGTTGTTATTCTGAAGTGTTATTTGACATATTTATTCTGTTGTTTGCTGCGAGTTACCGATTATTTTGATAGTGTTCCTTGTGTCTTGTGTTTTAGTTCCTATATTGTGTTTTACATATAAATACATTTATATAGAAGTGTTTGTGATTTTATTGCTTTGAGAATACAATGCATACTTAAAGTAAGTTATCGCTATCATAGTTTTTAATGCTTTATGACAATTGCTAATATATTTTAGATACGGGAAATCGTAGTAATTCTAGCAACGAACCATTTATGACCACTTTAGGTTCTTACACCTAACACTTTAAATTTTTTGCGTTTTATTTTCTGTTATTTCCAAATATTATTTTGATTATTTTGCTTGTGGTTCCCACTTCTTACTATTATATTATGCCAAGTTTTCTTGCAAATGAATCAATGAGTGTCCTTTGGTTGTTAATGTATTGTAATTGTCTTCCATGAGTCTTTGTGCTACGCAACGGATGTTTTTGCCATTTAATATTATATTTGCTGACGATCTCGTATCAATGAGTAAATAACAGCATTGATTTGGCGTTCTTAGACATCTACCATAAATTACCATAACTTACAATGAGGTATGATCATAGCTTATCATAGCTTATTGTTAATGACCTCTTAGTGACTAAAAAAGGAAGAAGTTTGGTTTTTACCATGTATATGTAGACACTTTGTCTCGTATGCTTTTACCCCACAACTTTATCATTGCTAATGCATTTTTTGTTTACAATAGGTTAAGTTAATCATGAATGTCGATCGATAGATTCATCCTCTCCTACGCTCGACTAATTAAGCTTCACTTCCGATATCATTGAAGAGATAATTTTGAACCTTCATTTAACCCTTAACCCAAAGAGTTTAATCGGCAATATGTACATTTTTCTCTTTGATCTTACTCACTGATATTGTCAATATCTCCGTACTGACCTTATATAAGAAAATATCGGGCAATAACGTCACGAATATGAAGTCATGATTCTTATGACGTTGCCGATAAAAATAATAATAGTAGTTTTGAAGGTCTCGACAGAAAATATCATTCGTATCACAGCTCGTCCTATCGGACTCGCCGCGATACAATGATATTTTCTGTCTCGACCTTCAAACCTACGACTATCTCTATATATATTAATATGTTTTCAGTAGTATACTAGGCAGTTGATCCATTTAAGCCTTTTGAATGAGAAGTGAAAACTTACGTAGTTGGAGATATTTAATACAGATACGACAGCGAAGGGTGCAGTTCTATATATATGTCTGTCACATCTGTATCCATATTTGTTATTAGCATAAACATCACATAGGCCCAATAGTGCCAAGACAATGCAGATACTCTGAAACATGAAAAATAACAGCATTTCAATCATATAATGTACCAAAAATATATGAACTTTATAAAGGTATTGAGTAACGTCATAAACGTGAAACCAGAGGCTCCCAGGAACCTGTATCGCTCACCTGGCTTTCAGTTGCCACAATCAAGCTAACATTGTAAGTTATTCAGTTTATCTTCAGTCTCTCAAATTTTGGTAGCTCAAACACCAACAAGATCTTAAACTATATTTTAATATTTTACGAAAGGATATGGAGTAAATGAACATGAGACCATAACACATATGTTAACTCCAACTGCAATAATTTTAATGAGCTGTATGGCCATTTCGGAAATTTAAGTCTGATCATGTTTTACTTTTTTTCTTTGTTGGGTTTTTTGACAAAAACGTACTTGCTAAGGGTCATCTACTAGAACTTGCTATGAGGTATGAGTAAAGCTCATTGTTGAAAGCCTCATGGTGACTTCAAGATGAAGAACAACAATAAAAGCGTTGTTCCATTGCTTATTTTTACAATGTATTTGTAGAGACTTTGTCTCCCTTCATTGTTGCTAAGGACCGCTTTCGACACCACTTTTGAAGTCGAAACATCATTTTGTAAATTGCGGTCAAGGAACAATTATCAACATCGGTTTTGAAGTCGGAACATCAATATCTATTTGGAAACCAAATTTCATTGAACTCAGAATTATCGGAATTGAAATCAGAAAATGTTGAATTTTCCCGCCTTTTTTGGCAGCCATTTTGAAAATGGCCGTCAGCAAACAATTCTCAACATTATTTTTAAAGATGCAACATCAATACCTAATAAAAAACCAAATTTCATTGAAATCAGGCAATGTTGAATTTTCCAACCTTTTTTGCGGCCATTTTGAAAATGGCTGTCAATGAACAATTTTCAACACCGGTTTTGAAGTTGCAAAATCAATATCTATTTGGAAACCAAATTTCATTCAAATCGGACAATCTTAATTTTTCCAGCTGTTTTTGGCAGCTATTTGAAAATGGCAGTCAACAAACAATTTTCAACACCTGTTTTGAAGTAGCGACATTTATATCCACTTTGATACCAAATTTCACTGAAATCGAACAATGTTGAATTATCCCGCCTTTTTTGTCGGACATTTTGAAAATGATGGCCAACGAACAATTTTTAACACCGGTTTTGAAGTCGCAACATCAATATCTATTTTAGAACCAAATTCAGTTAAATCGGACAATGTNTTTTTTTTTTTTTTTTTTTTTTTTTTTTTTTTATGCCCCCAGATCGAGGATCGGGGGCATATTGTTTTTGTCCTGTCTGTATGTCTGTGTGTCTGTCTGTGCGTCCGAAACTTTAACCTTGGCTATAACGTTTGAAATATATAAGGAAGACTTTTGATACTTGGCAAGTGTATAGGTCTAGTCAAGAGGACCATATATATGAAAAAAAATAGGTCAAAGGTCAAAGGTCAAGGTCATAGAGGTCAAAAAGGGGTAAAAATCGGAATCTGGGGGGCATATGTAGTGTTTTTTTTTTTTTTTTTTTTTTTTTTTTTTTTGNTTTTTTTGGCGGCCATTTTTAAAATGGTGGCGAACAAACAATTTTCAACACTGTTTTGAAGTCGCCACAGCATGACAAACATTTGGTCATTTTACAGTTAACCTTCATCTTCTATAGTTTTGTAAATAAAAGACGAAAAATATGAAAATTTTGAAAATTCTGTGGAAAAGGGGCAATAACTCTACAAGGGTTTTTGGATTTTTTTCAAAATTTCAGGGTGTATAGATCTTTATATGCTGAAAAGTTTTGCAATTTACACTTGACCTCACTTTTTGAAATAAAAAGAGGCAATAACTCCTACAGGAGGTTTTGGGATTTTCTTCAAATTTAAGGGTGGGTAGATCTTGCTATGCTGAAAAGTTTTGCAATATACACTTGACCTCTTTCTATAACATCTTTTGAAATAAAAAAAATAAAAAATGCACAAATTTTGAAAATTTTACGGATAAAGGGCTATAACTCAGAGATGGGTTTTCAGATTTTCTTCACAATTGCACGGTAGGTAGATCTTAGTATGCTGATTATTTTAACACCGTCAGAATTTTTATACCCATGTTCTATTTTAGCAACGACGACCATGTTGTTCGACATGCCGTCTAATCGAACCAAATTTTGAGAAGCCATCTTCTGCTGATGATTCAGGCTAAATTTGGTTACATTTGGCCCAGTGGTTTCAGAGGAGAAGATTTTTGAAATTGCTGATAAACGAACGGACGACGGACGACATTCGCATAGTGATGGCAAAACCTCATATGGCCTTTTAGGCCTGTTTCGATATTTATGGCAATGTGTACATCTTTCTGACATTTTTTTTGATTTTGACTAATCATTTTGACTGCTGATGAGAGGTTACTCCTTGAAACACGTGTTCAGCATAACAAAATTTACTGCTCATGATGCAACTTGTGTAATTCAGTATTTAGAGTTCTCAAACAACGGTAATAGTATACCGAAGGAAAATGGAAGCGATGGCCACAAAAATCGAAGTCCAAAGACATGGTAATAACGGCAATAGAGAAAAACGACGACAAGACAAGGACGTGAGACAGCTACAATGCACGGAAATAAAAAAAATGACATTAAGAACTAAGACACTCAAAGTGTGAACTCCCACGAAAACCGGGAGTGACATCAGGTGCTCCGGAAGGGTAAGCATTTTCTGCTCCGCTAGCGGCACCCGTCACATAATCAGTGAGTCAATGCAGGCTTGAGTTAAATCTGGTTATGTGAAAGCCGTGAAAACGTGAAATCCAGCTGAAAATGTTCGTTTTCATTTGGGACACAGACACGTCATATCTGTCAATGATGTCATGTTGACAGCCAAAGAATTTCTGAAGGGATGAAAGTAACAAAGGCTGAACAAAAAAAATCCCTGACTAAGCAGCTTTTGGGACAGTGTTTTTGCTCTATTTAAAAAAATCACTGCATAAACTACATGCTCGTGAGTAACGAGTCAACTGTGAAATGTACACTACATGGTTGACACATGTATGATCCATTGACTAGCATAAATCTAATGACATACTGTTTCGGGTAGGTTGCATTCCAAAAACAAACACATTGTTTAGGTTTTCCGATATGAAAACAAACAAACGTTAAACCAAGCATATTTGATGGGATTCAAGAGGTGATAACAACAGTGAGAAACTTAAAAAAAAACATAGGCGGTCATGTCCTTTTTTACGTAAATGTACTTATAGCTTAAACATATACTTAAAGTATACTCACTGTCTTCAAAACATTGAGTGATCGTATTGGGAGAGGTGTAGACAGCTTTGGCAACCCTACCAAGTAAATTGGAAAACTTAGAACTAGCCATGCAGTAGGCACCAGTACAGGAATAGTTCTTAGAAAACATGTTGTGAGCTTTGGTTCATTCCTCGTAAAAATATCTTCATCCTGAAAACAGAGTTCTTCCTTGCAAATTACATTTAATATTTTAATAATTTGATTAAATTTTGAATTAAATGAAATTATAAATGCACATCTTATGAACTAACTGTTGTTTGCCAGAATACCAAAGCCTGGTGATTTGATTGTTGAAATCGAAGTAAGAACTTTGGAAACTTGTTCAAAGTCGTGATGTCTTGGACTGAATCATTATACATTATATAATAACAATATTAATGTCAGAGAACGACTTGATTCGAATATGTCTCAAAAATTAAACTTTCGAAATGGCATTTAAAAAGTCTGATTTCAAAACTTTAATGAATCTTTTTTCTGGTATTCGTCATTAGTTTTTTTTTAAACTTAACTTAGCAATGTCACTGCAAACTGGTTACTTAAAGCTTTAGACAGTTGTAGCCATGAAAATGTCAAGCTTAATATTTATCTCTTTATTTGTTTTAACAGTAAACATTTTTGTAAAAATATTTTGACCTAACATGGATGTCCTGTTTTTGAAATGAACGAATTTGGGTATAATACAATTCATCGTATTTTTGCGAACTGTCTAAATAGTTGTGTTTCAGGTAAAAAAAATAAATAAAATAAAACCATTGTTAATAGTTCGAGAGTTGAGGGGTAAACAGAGGTTGTCTTTCCCCCTCTCTTCCACACCTTCATCCTTCCAACCACTCTTCTTTCATTTTCCCCCTCCTGTTTTTCATGTCCCCCTGTTTCTCGGTTTCCCTTTACCCTATCTGTCCCCTCAGAGTTGTTAAAAGTTATTAAGTAGATTAACCATTTTACATGTATGCTAAAATTGGTAAATAAGGATACAATACAAAAACAGACAAACATACTGACACATCCTATGGTTCAGGCAACACAAGGTTTGAACTCAGCTTAAAGATAAAGTGTGATACTGCTTTGGAGAAAAGGAAGGCTTACCCAAATATAAAGTTCTAGTATCTGACATAAAATCGGATGGTCACTGAACTATGCACAAAAATATTATAGAATAGCCGGGGGATCATACAGATCATTTTCAATGATGATGAACATATATCATAATATGTTTTAGCTGTTATTTTCTTCATGTCTATGAAATTTGAATGCAAATTTTTAAATTTGTCGTGCCTTTTTGCGTAAAGATAAATCTACTTACCCAAAATGTTGTATTTCCACAAAGTGCGGGAAACATCATTGTGTTCGTCCAAAGCTAATTCATCGTCGAGTTTTCACTCAAACAGGGTTACAGATCTTTGGTGAAAACGTAATCAGGCATCAACATTGGTGTTTGTGTAACTCAAGTTTGGTATTTTTGAGTTTTCTAAAATAAAAAAAAAAGATCTGCCTCTACGGCAGTTGTCCTAATATGCAACAGTATGCAACTTTCTTCTATTCATGCATTCCATTATGCAATAAAGTGCGAATTATATATTCAAAGTAGTGGCATTGCAAGTATATCTGTCGTGTGTAGTAATAAATTTCTTTCTAATAAGTCAGATAGCTTTCCTTAAAGTATTCACAGTCATTGATGAAATGATTGATAATTGTAGAGTCTCAAAGCCCACTGTGTCAATGTACCATGTAAAGGCTATTGACTGTATATTTATTATACTTTAGATTTTTCTCTTACAAAAATGAATTAGATAATTCAGTCTATCATATGTAAGATTTTTTTAGATGCGAGGGTAATAATCCCAAAAATGGTTGAGCAGGTACAATTTTAGTCTGTGAAACACACCCTACAAACCTCGTCATTTTGACTTAATTTATCGTCTTAGCTTTGTTAACTTGCTATAAACATGTCATTTGTATAAATATCATGCAGAGCTACTAGTTAAAATTTAATTAGTGCATGTGTTTCGGAAAGTGAAGAAATTATTATAAGACAAAAGTGCTTTTGATGAAAATATAATTTTTCTAAGTATATTTCAATATTCAATAATAAAAAGAGACAATCTTTCATTATTGAAACAAAATTATGAAAACTTATACTTGAAGCTTGCTTTCTGCAAATAATAATACAAATTTGACAACAGCAGTGCAATTAATCAATAAATAACTAAGTAATTTAACTTTTAAATTATTATCTGTGAAAATATAATAGATTTTGTAAAAATATATATTGAGTAATGTTATACCAAAATGTCAAATCAGTATGCTACGAGGCTACAGCAAAATATCTCAAACAACAAAAATATACATGTAATCAAAATACCAAAACTGCAGATAATTTCAGTTCAGCATTTTGTACTTTCTTATGCCCCCTTTTCCATCTTTTAAATGGTGTTTCAGGGTAATATGATCAGAAACTACATAATCTGCATGTCCTCATGCTGTGATGTTGACGGATTTACAGCTTTTATAATTTACTAATTTAAAAGTGTTTAAGCCCAACCGGCTTGTTTCATAGACTGCACTGTTACCCTCTGTTCAGTGATTTTCAATAATGATTGCAATTAAAAATAATTCAGTATAAAAAATAAATAACACATAGCTGGGAGAGTGACCAAGCTCAAACTAGCGACCAATAACTAGCGAAAAACATTCTCAACCTCTGACAATGTTTTCTCGTCGTAACAATCTCTTCTGTCACCCTCCAAGCTATATGTTATTTTTGTTACCGGAGAGCATGAAACTCCTTACAGAATTGCAATGGTCAGCATATCGAACCCGAGACCTCTGAGCTAAAGAAATATTCTGTTAGCTCAGTCGATTTTTACTGGCTATATATCTACTAGCTACTACAACTGTTTTGTCACATTTCGCCACCACGAGAGTCATTATACTTGCTATGTATGACTCTCATCATAAATATCCCTCACAAACACTAGTGTGAAGCTAGCCCACAATAACAGCCGACAATAACCGCTAGCCGACAATAANAATAAATATAAGGGTAATTATACGATGTATTGATTCTTAATTAAACTAGTTGATATGGTGCTCTCTTGGAGGTCCGCGCTATGACCCGTTCTATTTATAATTACGAATTGATTACGTTGCATTCAAAAGGACAGATTCCTTTGAAATCTTGAATAACGTGGTGTTATTACGTAAAAAATAGGTTATTATGATAATAAAAAACGTTCGATGTAACTAAGAAGACTACTTTTGGATTTTCAGGGAAATGCGGAGGGGATGGGGGTGTTGAGCGATTTTGTAAATAAATAACTTAATCTTGGAGCCC
>MJUU01017131.1:1022-24851 GCA_002080025.1 Modiolus philippinarum | reverse complement strand
TACCTGACTTTGAATGTCCGTAACTTTTGTATTAGTTAGGATACAATGACAAATGAGGTATCAAATTAAAGGAAAATGATTGAATTGACTCTTGATGTACATTTCAATATTACTCGTTTTAAGTATCAGTGTCCATATTTGGCAAAAAAACATGGATTTTTGAGTTCTATTTTTTAAATCAAAATAACATTTACAGCTTTACAGGTAGATGAATTTTGTTTACTTTATTAAAAAGAACCATCAAAATGCTACAAAACCGTGTCTCAGATTTTTGATATAGGATCTGGTTTGAAAGTAAATGAAATTTTAGTCCGAAATTTTTTTTTAAATTTCAAATTTTAAAATTATTTTTACTTTAAACAGGCCATGTATCAAAAATCTGAGACACGGTTTTGCAGCAATTATAGGCTTCTTTTGGATAAGGGAAATAGAATTCAGCTACCTGTTAAGCTGTTTAATCTATTTTCATTTTAAAAATATAACCTGCAAAACCAAATTTTTTGCCAATAATGGAAATTTTGGCATTGATACTCAAATGGAATACTATTGAAATTAGTATTATCAAAAAATTTATTCATTTTCCTTTCACTTAATACCTTTCTTTGTCACTGCATCTTTACTAATAATAAAGTTGCGGGCATACAAAGTCAGGGACTGAAGTTTTCCTTCAAAAGGCTGTTGTGATACCTTAAATTATTCATGTTTAAGTTTCCAGATCTTGTGATGCAGCAGATATTTTATTAAGGGATTTTGAAGTCTATGAAAACTGCAAGTTCCGTTTCCGTTTTTTTGTCATTTACTTGCAGATTTCATACGGGGGTTAAGGAGTTTTAAAGTCTATGAGATTTTAAAGTATGCGCCATAAAGCGGAAATATTTGATATAGAATTTAACGTCAGTATATGATTTTAGGAAGCATATGTTTATTCATCTGCTAAAAATATTAAAATGACAATCCAATAATTATAAGTTGACGAGACAAGAAGTAATCAGAAGTTGACGGGGATAGTGGGGATAAAATAAGTTCTGCAATTACTTAATTTTCTATATGGAGACATAGCTTTATTTTAAAAAAGGGTGAAAAATGTATGCACATCAACAGGGCAACATTTATGCATTTTTACTTGGGGGTGGGGGATGGGGGGTGGTCAGGGGCGTTCTCTTTGTAGAAAAAACTCAGTGAAACTCAACAAATTGTATGTAGTTTTTATGTGCGGTTAAAATTATAATTTGTTCTATTATTTAAATAATTCGAATCAATATTAAATGGATTAAACATTTTTATATTTCCTTGAAATCCTTTAACTTCTATGGCTGTCAGTGTGTTGAGGAATAGTCAAGGGCATTGTAACCAACCAACCAACCAACAGAGAACCTAAATAGTCAGAATAAAGTCAGAAGCATACTTTGTATTAAGGTCAAAATGATTATTAATGACCGAAACTGACCACAGATAGCCATAAATGATCATAAATATTAATCGAAACTATTTTCACAGCCATGAGATCTACAAGTATTGGATCAGAACTATGTTTTATGACACTTTGGATCCGGGGAGGCGAGTTTGGCCCCACCGCAATTTTTGCGCCTGTCCCAGGTCAGGAGTGTGTTGGTCATTGGCTTGTCCTTATCTTGTTATAAAATTTTAGTTTCTTGATATTTGGGTTATTGGATGTGGTTAGTTTCCATTGATTTATTCACTTTTTTACCTTTTCGGGGCCATTTAGGGCTTACTTTATGGTGTGAGATTCCTCACTGTGTTGAAGACCATATGGTGACTCCTAGATGTTTTGTTTTGGGTCGTTTTAAGCTGGATATGGGATGTTGTCTCCTTGACATTTACCTCATTTCCTTTCTTTTTCACAGATAGCCATAAATGATCATAATTATTAATCGATCGTAACTATATCCACAGCCATGAAATCTGCAAGCATTGGGTCAGAATGATATTTTATTACCCACAGTGACCACAGATAGCCATAAATGATCATGATTATTAATCACGACTATCTTCACAGTCATGAAATCTGCAAGCATAGTGTCAGAATGACATTTTATTACCAAAAGTGACAATAGATAGCCTTTTAAAATGATTATAATTATTTATGGCAACTGTTTCCAAGAAATCTGTAAGACTAGGGTCAGAATCGCATTTTATCGCACAACCAACTTACAAATAACAATATATGGTAAGAATTTGTCATTAAAATTTTACCATAGCTATGAAATTCGCAAACCTTAAGTAATCCAACCGTTATAATCGTTTAGGGGCATTATTTTACAGAAAAGATTTGTTAGTTATAACAGCCATATTATTTTGGCTCTAATTTTTCTGCCTGTTTTAGGTGACCAGACGGTCATTTGGTTTAAAGCCCCGGCTTAAGCCCCTTAATTGAAGGGAAATTTGAATATATTTCTCTGTGCAATGCAATCTTTTTCGCTTTAATTTATTCGCTTAAATATTTGAATCCTACAATCCATTTTCCCTCAAAATTAATATAATATCACGTTTCACAATGAATCTGCATTGAACGAATATAATCATATAAGTATTAGTCCCGGACCGAATCAAAAAAACCTATATTGATCAAGTATTTTAAGAAATACAAAAAAAACAACACAATTTTAGACCATCTTTATTCTTTAATGAAAAATCACGACCGACAACAACCGATGCACTTTTATGTGCGCTAGAGTATAATCAGTTACATAAATAAAAAAACTAAGACCAACAGTGCTTCTTGTGATTAAGAGAATGTAATGTTTCGCAAAATAATGTGATCATAATTTGAATAAACAGAAGTTTCCCGCACAATTCGCAATTCCGGAACTTGCAATTCTCATACCGGAGGTTAACATTGCAAAAACCGGAACCGGAACTTGCAGTTTCCATAGACTTTAAAATCTCATATGTCAACGTAAATGTAAGTTAGCAGTTATTGCTGTCTCAAAAAAATTACACCAATGTGCAATCAATCCTGCAGTTGTCACCTGATTCTAGCTGTGTCTTTGGTTTGCATATAATAATTTTCTTTAGGCAACTGTATTTTTAATTAGAATTGACCCACAAAAATATATGAGATTCATGCTCGATACTCACAATGATTTACGCTTTTTAGACTGTTTCTTTCTAATTCAGTTTCAAAGTTTCAAATTGTGTACAAGCGGAAAAAAGGAACTGTAAATTGATTCGAAATATCATAGAATTTATACAAACTCTGAGGCATCTTCTCTACAATGACAAGACCCTAACAATTGTAAAAGTTACGACGGATAGGCAAATAATTAATCGTACTGACGAGAATTGACTTTACAAAATCAACAGCCAGGATGACTGCAAGTTTCATTTATGTGTTTGGCTGCTTATCGACAAATAACTACATACAAAACTTACTGTAAATTGAATTGAGTTGGCTCACGTATCACATTTTGAACTTGTGTCAGATTTCTAAACTCCTCTGGTTGTTCCAGTTCGCTGGCTCAAATAAAGTTCGACACTACCCCCATTCATTATTTCATGATTGTCTTTTACATGTCGTATCGAGACACCTGACAAGTTTTCAGAAAATTCTTGATATAGCTTCCTAGCTTTATGACACAAAATAGTCCCAATACCAATTAAAGGGGAAATTCAGAGAAAATCCATACCTACCTCTGCAGCCTATGGAGTGTACATTTCACAGTTGATTCGTTACCGTCGCGCATGTAGTTTATACAGCGATTTTTTAAATAGAGCAAAAGCACTGTCCCAAAAGTTGCTTAGTCAGGGATTTGTTCAGCCTTTGTTGCTTGCATCCCTTCAGAAATTTTATGGCTGTCACCATAATATCATTGACAGATATGACGTGTCTGTGTCCCAAATGAAAACGGACATTTTCAGCTTGATTTCACGTCTTCACGGATTTGACATAACCGGTTTTGACTCAACCCTCGATTGACTCACTGATATTGAGACAGGTGCCGTTAGCGGAGCAGGACATGCTTACCCTTCCAGAGCACCTGATGTCACTACCGGTTTGCACGGGAGTTCACACTATGAGTGTCTTAGTTTTTAATGTCGTCTTTTTATCTCCGTGCTTGTAGCTGTCTCACGTCCTTGATTTGTCTTTGTTTTTCTCTGTTGCCGTTTTTTCCATGTCTTCGGATTTCAATTTTTGTGGTCTACTCTTCCCCTATTCCTTCGGTATTCTACTGCCGTTGTTTCCAACAAATCTTAAATGTCTTGGATCTCCATTCACCGACAGATATATTTCTAACCATTTCAATAAGTCTACAATGCTTAATCATTTTAAATAGGTTTCAAGAAACACTTTATATAAACAACATCAGGGGTGGGCCTATGAAAATCGTTTGTTCAAACATTAACCAACTAACGGTTAAGTAAAAGACGGATTTAGACGATGCGAAATTCATCTTTTTAGTGCCATAATTAGAAACAGCACCTTACATTCCAGTTGTACAAGTTGTCAGGGGACGTTTGTGAAACCTGTGCTAACACCTTATTGTTTAAGCAATCTACAAATGTTGAACTTGTTTCAAGCCAAATGCTGTTCTTTTTTTTTCTGATGCATTTCTTTTCGGATACGGAATTGTAAGCAATTAAAGTTGAATATTATGGAGATATAATTGTTGAAAGCATATCAGTTAAGACTGTTTCTTGCTTTTATAAATCAAAGAAAGTATTTCCTGACGTTATTTGTTTCCATGTTGGGAACCAACGTTCGAAACTCTCTTTTTCTGACCATTTTTTCCATACTCTTGGTAATCAGACAAGACGTTTTTTACACAAGAAAAGTGTTTCCTGACGTGGTGAAAGTCAAAACAATCTGATTTTACATAAACAATGTATTGGAACCATTTTTACATTGACCCAAAGACCAAAAAGTGCAAAACAAGAAAAATTGTATAGAAAGCTTAAAAAACCAAGAAACAACCAATATTGATTGGTATGTCTTCAAGTACGACAATGCCAAATATCGTAAAAATAGCCAGTGTGATTAAAGAAATATCGATTTTTTGTATCTCGAAGTTTCTTTTTTACGTGATTAAATAATTTGAACATAAAAACTGTACCATCTTACCTAAGTATTTTCTTCTGTCAAATTTGGTTCGGTACCGATCGCCTGTGCAAAAAAAACAATACCGCCAATGTCGCATTAATTTTTTTATAATTTTATTTTACACACTAATGTGAACATTAAGATTCAATAAATTCTGTTTATTCTGCCACATTCATTCGGTGGCAAGCCTTACTTTTAAATTTTCTGAAAAAATAAAGAAAACCACACACACACACACACAAACCAAAAAAATACATAAAACAGAGAGGGTCAGTGTCTCTCCTAATCTATCATCACTTTTATCTCCGAAATGAGATCATCGACCTTTACACCTGATCTTACCCATGATTTTTATTGGGTCCGTGTTGTTCATTTTTGTATATGTGCGTGTCTTCATTTTCTTTTCTGTTCCGTGCTCATGTTATGTCTTCGTTTCTTCGTTTTTCCGACGTTGCCATTGTCCTTGGATTGTTCTTTTCAGACTGACGGTTCGGTTCTCACTTACTTTAAGTGTTCTTTTTATTTATTCTATTTTTAAAGGTTCTGGATCAAATTTCATACAAAAATGGTCGTTTATTTGATTTTCTCATTTATTGTCAAATCAAGGCGTGTACATCTTAAAAGTTTCAAAATGAAATGCCGATTTAGTGTTACTTTAGTTGAGAACAGCAAGATATACCGTCATGAGAATTGACTTCCATACTAAAGCCTATATAACTAAATGAGCAATTTACATAAATAAAGCAACAATGAAACAAATCAAATGAATATTCCACGATAAATCCGAGATCTAATTTCAATTCATGGAAGGATAGTATATCGATATTCATGTCTCATTACCAATTTATGAACATGTTACCTATAATTTGAAGCCACCACTGCAGAAGTTTTACGGTTGGTATCATGATCTTGCCGACAATAATGGCATCGATGTATATTTTCCTGCAACAGTTTAAGTTTGTTTGTCCCTTTACTGGATTTCACCGTTCTATTGGAATGGAAATGTTCAACACGCCTGGTATCTAATAAGAAGCGGAAATGCTTACCCCACTCGTTAATCTGATCCCACCCATGATTTTGAGTCACAGGCACTTGTTTCATAAAGAATGTCAGTCCCTTCCTCTCTTCTACATCAAGGTAGCCAACTGTGATTTTTACCAGCCCCACTTAATCTCGTTATTGGCTGGTTATTACTTATCCCTTTGATGTCTGGATTGCACTGTTTGATTTTCCTGATATATTTTCTTATACAACTGTGTCAAAAACACCTACCTTTAGATGCCCCTTCCCTTCCAATACACATCAATATTCAATGCATTTTGCCAATTTTCAGTATAAAAAAGGTACAAATACTTCCTGTCGGCAGAAGTGGCTAAAATATGTCTTTTAGTTGATGAGAAATATAAATGGACTGTTATGTGAATTTCTTTTATTTTTCAAAGTTTTTATTTGTACATATATTCTATTTTTAAAAGCCCATTTAGAAATTTGGGAAAACATTGCTTTGGTCAATTACCATCCCAAGCAAACAAACATACAAGTCAGTAATAAATTGACCAATCAGCACCAATCAGCTTTGAACTCTTATGTGAGGAGGAAGAAAAGGCCATATTGTCCTGGAACTCACCTGTAAGGAGGAATTATATTTACCATTCACTTCTGTCCAAAATGAAGTGGATGTATACTGTTTTGTACTGAAGATGGGGCAAGGCCAAATTCAATTAATATTACCCAAAGGTAGGTGTTTTTGACACAGTTGTATAGACAAATATATCAGGAATCAAACAGTGTAATCCAGACATCGAAGGAATAAGAAATAACTAGCCAATAACGAGTTGAAGTGGGGCTGGTAAAAACCATAGTTGCTTACCTTGTGGAAGAAGAGAGGGAGGGACCGACATTTTTTATGAAACAAGTGTGTTTTGAGTAGGGTCTGTTGTTCATCTGTATGTTTGACACAATTTTTCATTTCTGTCCAAAACTTATGTATTGCCTTTGTTTCTGTTGTTGCCAATGTCCTTTGATTATTATATTCGAGCTAACGAATCTTTTCTCGCTTGCTTTACGAATACAACTATGAAAATTTACAAAGACATCAAATAGGTTATTAATAATATTTTGCTCTGTTTTATCATAATTTGTAGATGTTTCTCAATTCAAGCTATATGAGGTATTTTCCTTTCAAAGGACTTATAAAAACTATTTAGGACTAACGAAGAAACCTTGTACCACGTTCATCTATTTCTATTTATAGATTTCAGTTTTTTTAATGTTTTGTTTATAATACTTAAGAAAAAAATGTCATATACCTAACAAACAGGTTTCATTTTTTTGTATTTAATTCTATAAAAATAAAGCCATTGATAGATTTATGTAACTGTCGTATGCTTTGATAGATTTTTGTAACTGGTGTATGTTTTCCAGTTCTGCTTCAACAACGTTCAAATTTATCAAAATGGGAATATTAAGAAAAAGTGTTCAATTCATGCATATCGAACTTTTATAGACTCCTTTATTATGCACAAGCTATCGTTTTTTACTTATTAAGTGCTTAAATGATACTACTCACAGATTAAACAAGGCACTTTTAACAACCCACGTGATATTCAAAATGAATACTTCTTTCTTTGTGTCGATTAAAGTTGATACAAAACAGCAGTGAATAATATAACCGAAACGACTAATTGAAACTTGTTAAAATACTTTATTGATGAACAAACCGTTCTTTTATTTTGACTTGAATGTATTCACTGTAATTGTTCTTACATAATATGTTTTACATGACTGTGTAACAATTATTCAATTGTTTTAAGCTTTCAAATTTCAGTAAAATATGAGTTAACATTATCAATTTTTGAATATTTCATCAATCTGATATATCTACCAAAGAATTGTCCATCAAGATGGACGTTTGAAGTCTAAGCTAAATGACAAACGTGACAACTTTAACTTCCCAATTGTGAACTTTCCCTTTCTGAGCAGCAATATACCTACCTTTCCAGCATATGGAGTGTTTATTTCACATTTGATTCGTTCTTGTCGGGCATGTCATGTATACAGTGATTTTTAATTGAGGAAAAACACTGTCCCAAATGCAGCTTAGTCTGGGATTTGTTCAGCCTTTGTTACTTTCATCCTTTCAGAAATTCTATGGCCATCACCATGACATTATTGAAAGATATGACGTGTCTGTGTCCAAAATATAACCGGAACTTTTCAGCTAGATTTCACGTCTTCACGGATTTGACATACCCGGTTTTGACACTTCCCTGGATTGACTCACTGATAGTGTGACGGGTGCCGCTAGCGGAGCAGGACATGCTTACCCTTCCGGAGCACCTGATTTCACTACCGGTTTTCATGGGAGTTCTTACTATGAGTGCCTTAGTTCTTAATGTCGTCTTTCCGTGCATTATGGCTGTCTCATGTCCTTGTTTTGTTTTTTGTTTTTCTCTGTTGCGATTTTTGCCATGTTTTGGACTTCGATTTTTGTAATCAACACTTCCTTTGTACCTTCGGTATTCTACTGCCGTTGTTTTATGGTTTTTATCTTTTATAAATTGTTTTTTTTATCGAAATAGCGATTCGTTTTCAAATGACTGTTTACCTAAATGTTTATAATATTATGAGAAGCTTACGCAACGCTGTGGCTGAAATATTGCTGAAATTGGTGTTAAACAACAATCGATTGACCCTTTTACCTACCGTTAGCTACAAGAAGCACTAGAGAAACAAGGAGTACACCCACAAAATGTCCCATTGTAATCGCTTAGAGCATTGGTTTACAGTTTTTAGTCTGTAAGAGATAAAATTATTTGTATAATAATTGCTTTAATTCTGTGTCCTTGTAGTGTTGTTTGGTGAGAGTTTGTTCATCACAATTGGTGCGTTTGAAAGTATTAGAATTGTCCAATTCGTTTTGTTTGACATCGATATAATATTTCTTTCAAATGATCGAAACGTTGTTAGAAGCTTTGTCAACTGGTACAAACACATATTTTTGCCAAGATCTCTCAATTTAGACTTTATTCTATTAACAGACAGCTTAGGATGTGGCTCAACATAATTATCTTTATAAAAATTAATTCTGTTGCTGACTTTGGTAATAATTTTATCTTTGAAGAAATTCAGTGCGTGTTTGTCTGCACTTTCCCGTTTGCACCATTTTATACAGTACTTAGTGACTGCGTCTTTAATGATTTCAAAACAAGCTTGCCAGTGAATTTTGGAAAGTGGGCGATATTTAGGCCCTTTTCTAAAGAACTGTTGAACTTCTTCATCTTCAATGATGTTTAAGTTCCCCGTTAAAATATGTCCGCAAGGGTCATAGCGGTATGATGACATAGAACAATCTCAGCTGCTGGGGTAGTTCTTCTCAAAATCAGCATTACAGGTGATCGAAGAGTCATTGAAAGAAATACCTTTCGTAGGTTGTTTGTAAGAAAAAGAAATGATAGGCATATCCTGGTTGTCAAAATATGCGGGTATAAGTTTTTGAATATCAGGGTCCCGGAAAATGCTTCCAATATCAATCAAATCAATCCCTTTACTAATATGTTTAATTTTCAAAAATTGTTTAACATGTTCATCGGGTTTGTCGATTCTCGGAAAAAGACGATGATAACAGAACGCATCAATAATTTTTGAACATTCATATAGCGGACTATTAACAGACATTGTATCACATTCCAAAGAGATCTTGTAAAGTTGTGTAACAGGAATTGAACAAAGTTTGGTGAACAAGCCATGCCGCCCATTGTTTTTGAAAACAGTATATAGATCTTTAACATTAACAAGGGTTTTACGTTTGCTTTTTATATTATAATTCACTCTTCGACCATGTGACCTGCGATGGCGTAATTTTGGAGACGAAATGCCCATGATGTCAATTGAAGCCTTCTCATTTAACTAATTACACTATTCTTCGCGGTGGTTCAGCAAAATAATTGAGAAACGTATTCTATGTTGATGTAGCGATTTATATGCCTTGAGCGTAAATATAGACATAGACTTACGACAAGGAGGGAGAATTATCGAACTAACTTGAAATTTAATGAAAAAAACATCTATACAAAAATATTCTAATTCAAAAAATGTGCAAATGCTAATTTTGTTATGAGACATAAATATAAGAATTAAACGGTCGAAATTTTCAAAATTTTATGTCATCTACAACAATAATGAGATAGAAATCATTTCATGAATTCAGGTCTGAATAATCCAAATTTTGTTAATTTGTTTGAAGGAACCAAGTTTTATTTGATTCTAAAATAAAAAGTCTTAAGGTGACAGTGTGCATTTAAAAAAAATATATCAGGTTTTGAGTCGTACACGAGTACTGGACTACTGGGATAGAATTACCATCGGGGAATCACACTCTGATAATTATTGACACACACAAAAATTAAAAAAGCTGAAAATACTTCCACAAAACCATTGAAACTGACCTCATTCGCATCTTATTTTGTTTGAATCTCGGATAAAAATGAAAATTAATACTGAAAAAAAACTGTTCTTTAGATGACAACTTAAAACTACTGCGATACTATTATTCAGGGCAATGTCATAATATTCTCGTAAAGATGCTATTCCCTAGATCCTATGTATAGGGAACTTAAATGATATGGTTTTCCAGCACAATCTTGACATTACGGTATTTCACGTAAGTAAGTTTTATTCAATATTTACCCACATAACAGCTATAAAGAAATGTGCTTCATATAATTCTTTGTTTCAAAACGAGTACTTTTCCATATAATTCAATAATTACCCCTACACTTATTTTCATGTATTATATATGTTGTGTACAAGTTGCAATTTTGTACAAATTATAATTTGTACAAAAATTTTGTACAAATTATAATTTTTATTTTCAATTTGTGCAAATTACAATTTGTACAACATTAGATTGTACAAATTATAATTTGTACAAGATTAGCCTAAAATCACTTACAACTTGTACAAATCTTACATCATATGCTTAACTTTGTTTCAAATGATGAAATTAATGAAAATATGTTTAGCAAATGATGCAATTAATGTGAATGTTTTATTTTAATGTAATAGAGCGGATCGGAAAATTTAACTAAATTTTGAATGATTAATTTCTATTAAGGTAGTTCTCCACCTTTGAATGAAAGTAATGAACATTTCATAAAATGTTCTGAATTTGTAGGACTTGAAAAAAATAACAGGTTCATGCGCTTGATTTTGAGATACAAATACAAAATATTTGACATTTTATGATATGGAGCAACGGTGGCAACTACTTTAATAAAAGGGGAAGTCATGAACCATGCCAATAAAAATTACACACATGAACATAATGTTATTTGTACAATCAAACTTCCATAGCTCCGACATCCTCGGAAGGGATTGTTGAAAGCTGTTTGAGTAAAAGGCACGTCAAACTATCAAGCTGGAATTATACTGGACACTTATTATTTAAAAGGCTACAATGTTTCTGTAACATCCATAGGATGTAAAAACTGAAAATACAGATATTTTAAATATTTCTGTTTGAAAAGAATCTTGTTGCAGCACATATACGCCCGGTTTCACTGTAAATTAAAAGCAACATAAGAGGAACTTCAGTTACGATTGTCAAATGATCTTTGAATTGGTGTAGTTGTCATACACGGAATTTTCAGGAATTTGTTGAAAGCAATCGAGTTGAACACAGTTCTGTATTGCTCTGATAATAATATTCATACATAAAATTTCATTCTACAAAATTCAGAAAAATTGTCTAACTTGCTCTATTATATCAAAATAAAACATATTTACATGAATTTCATCACTTGAAACAAAGTTAAGCAAATGACTAAAGTCTTGTACAAGTTGTAAGTGATTTTTGGGCTAATTTTGTACAAATTATAATTTGTACAAGCTAATTTTGTACAAATTGAGATTTGTACAAACTGAAAATACAAATTATAATTTGTACAAAATTTTTGTACAAATTACAAGTTGTACAAAATTACAACTTGTACACAACATATATAAGACGTTGGAGTGATATGTTGTTATTCTACGTTCTTCTTCTTCTTCTTAATTCTATTTCTTCTGCCATGATTATGCCCGAATGATTATTTTGAAGTTAGTTGAATGAAATTATAGACCACCATCCGAATTACTTTGTTTTGTGTTTGAAATTTTCAAAATGGCGGCTATTTTTTGTAAAAAATGAGCATTCAATAACTCAGTTGTAGAATTGATTCATATTTTGTATAAATTATCAGAAGATGAGAGAAAGGAATTCATGCGAAAAAAATCAAAATGGCTGCTCTTCTAATTGGCTGCCATATTACGTAAAAATTATAGCTTTGTCTGATTCTGACGAAAATAGAATTTTAGGTATATTTCAAGCCTGCAAATGATATCAAGTCATCGAAATGGTAGTCTGGAGTGATTATTTTGAAATGGTTTGATGTAATCAAATGAAACTTGTCATGAAGTCACACCAATAAAAGGAGGAAACCTTTTTTGTGATTTTTTTTTTCAAAATGGCCACCAATTTACGCTTAAAAATTAGCATTCACTATATCAGGTACTGGATTACAGAATTTGTTCATATTTTGTATAAATGCTCAGTGAGATTAGAGGAAGGAAATCATGCCATTTTTTTTTAATTGGCAGCCCTCTCCAAGATGGCTGCGAAAGTACTTAATTTTTCAACTTCGTCCAAATTCAATAAAAAATGATTTCTAGGTAGCTTTTAAGGCTACGAATAAGATACAATTATCGAATAATTTGTCTGGGCCGACATAGGCTATTGTTTTGCATTTGCAAATTTAGTTCTTCTTATTCTGCTTCCAATATTTTTTGTCCGAATTATTATTTTGAAATAACTTGACCAATTGATTTTCAAATTTTGCAAATAGTTACATCATCATATGAAGCTATATGCTGTCCGTTTATTTTTTTTTTAAATGGCCGCAATTTGAAAGATAGCCTCCAAAAAGGTCAAAATTTCAACATTGTCCGATTTCAACGAATATTGATTTCTATTTAGATTTTGAGGCTGCGAATCATCCAATTGGTTGTCTTTGTGATATCGGCTATTGCTAGCAATCGCAAATCTAGTTTCACTTGAAAAAAAAAAAACAACAATAATTTGATATCTTGGTTAGTTGGTAAGCAAAATATTAAGTAGTTGCCAAATATATTGTTCTTATGATTTATTTGAAGGTTCCAAAAATATTCTGTGATGACAATTTTTTTTTACTTCGTTACCCACAGTCTTGAGTTAATCTTCGACTAAGTCCCGCATTTTTAGAAACATTAATCAGGTGCATGAAAACTGACGATAAACGTTTGGTAAAGTTTAAAAAATGTATACACTTAATAATTAATTAATAAAGTATAAGGTTATTTATATCCCTTATTTACATCTAAATCAAACATCAAAGTCTAGTTATGATTCACAAATATATGCAAGCACCCCATAAGCATTATCATAAAATATCATATGGGGACTATTATTATCGGTCATAAAGCTTAAACGTTCTCTTTCATTCTTATGAATGCAATACAGCTGCAATATTTTGGTTAAGTGAAACACTATTGCATTTCGGCCCACCAGATAAATTCGTGCTCACAAGAAGATCTAACAACGCTATTTTTATCACTGGGAAGATAAGAGAATGCTTTTTTTACTTTGTTGCAACAAGAAAATTCAAATTCAAGCGAAAATCCAATGGAAGTTTTGAATACAAGAATCCATGGAAGAAAAGGATTTTTAGTTAATCTTCTTTAGAAATATAAAACTGGTCACACCTTTGTTTCTAACATTGGACCCATTTGCAAAAAAAAAAAATTACAACTGTACCATTGTGATAAATCATCACTGATGAATGGCGTAATAACAAAATTAACGAATAGAGTTGTCAAGACCAGAAGTCCATGAAACAAAAAGACAAATCAGGTGGAAACCAGCAGCAAAAATGTATCGATCGCAATGGTCCTAGCTTAGTACAGTCATTTCAAAACAAATGGTTGGTTAAAACGGTTTTATGGTATGACAACGGCAGTAGAATTGCGAAGGAACAAAGGAGTGAAATTTACAAAAAATCGAAGTGCTAAGGCATGGCCAAAACGAGAACACTGAAAACAATGACGCCAGACACAAAACAACGACGCTAGACAGACAGAAAGCACAGAAACAGAAATCACAACATTAAAAACAAAGCACTCACAGTGTGAACTCCAGTGAAACTGAGAGTGACATCAAGTGCTCCGGAAGGACAAACATGTCCTGCTTTGTTAACAGCACCCGTCACACTGTGAGTGGGTCAATCCAGGAAAATGTCAAAGTCAGTAGTCATATACGGGAAGACATGAATCTAGCTGAAAATGTCCACTTTCATTTGGGATACTGACACGTCATATCTTTCGATGATATTATGGTGACGACAATATTTGACGGCAAAGGTAATATTGATCTACATGGCAAAAAGTGTTGTTTTTTTTATCTTCTGTTAATTGTTATAGGTAACATGATTTTAAAATTCAAAAAGCAATGATCATGTATTCAGGTAAACTACAGCGATAGAAACGTTCAACATTCCCTACCACACGCACACGATTTACACGATGAACGCACACGGTTCACACGGTGAGCGCACACGATTCTCACGATGAATGATACAGAAAGTTCTAAATCGTGTATCGTGTACCGTGTATCGTGTACCGTGTAACGTGCACCGTGTCGTTTAAAAAATCTTTTATATTTTCATGAAACGAAATCGAAAGGAAAAATATCTGCGTGCAATAAAAGTCGAGATATTCTAGATTTCACAGCATAAATAAAATAGTAATTTACAATGCGATACACAAAGATAAAACCAATGTTGATTTTGACAAAAGAAAAGTTTTCCATATGAAATAGCGTGTTACAAACTTTCTCCCGGGAACTGTCTCCACTTTTGCCGTAACAATACCAGAGTAGGGTCGACAAAAGCTTAAAATGTTGCAATTTTGTCAGAAAAATAAATAAATAAAATAAACAACGTTTAATAAAAAAATAATTTACGTTAAATAAAAAAGTCCAGATATATACCGTAGTAATGAACCTAAGAAAATTACTTTTAAATTAGATTTACACATACTAAAATTTTCTTATAATTTCAACATAATATACAACAAAGGGCACATTTTCTCTATAATTCTATTTTTTACCAGTGTCCACAATACTAAAACTAGATATAATTTTACCATAAATATAAAAGATAGGGCACTTTTTCTCTATTTTATATTATTCCGGTATCTGCAATACTATAACATGATAGAATTTAACCATAAATATAAAAGATAGGACACTTTTTCTCTATTTGATATTATACTGGTATCCGCAATACTATAACTTGATAGAATTTAACCATAAATATAAAAAATAGGACACTTTTTCTCTATTTGATATTATACCGGTGTCCACAATGCTAAAACTTGATAGAATTTAACCATAAATATAAAAGAGAGGGCACTTTTTCTCTATTTCATATTATACCAGTGTCCGCAATACTATAACTTGATAGAATTTAACCATAAATATAACAGATAGGGCACTTTTTCTCTATTTTATATTATACTGGTGTCCGCAAAACTATAACTTGATAAAACTGAACCATCAATATAAAAGATAGGGCACTTTTTCTCTATTTTATGTTATACCGGTATCAGCAATACTATAACTTGATAGAATTTAACCATTAATATAAAAGATAGGGCACTTTTTCTCTATTTTATATTATACCGGTGTCCGCAATACTAAAACTTTCTATAATTTAACTATAGATATTAAAGAAAGGGCACTTTTTCTCTATTTCATATTATACCGGAGTCAGCAATACTATAACTTGATAGAATTTAACCCTAAATATAAAAGAAAGCGCGCCTTTTCTCTTTTTTTATATTATACCAGTGTCTGCAATACTAAACCTTAATATAATTTAACCATAAATATAAAAGAAAGGGCACTTTTTCTCTTTTTCATATTATACCGGTGTCCGCAATACTAAAACCTGAAAGAATTTAACCATGAATATAAAGATAGGGCACTTTTTCTCCATTTTATATTATAGCGGTGTCCGCAATCCTATAACTTGATAGAATTAAACCATAAATATAAAAAATAAGGGCACTTTTTCTCTATTTCATATTATACAGGTGTCCACAATTCTAGAACTTGATAGAATTTACCCTTACGGAAATAAATCATAAGTCACTGACTAAGTAACATATGAGTGACTGAACATCTAACTTATAAGTGGCTACTCCTTTTAACATATAGGTGAAATGTAGGTAACTGATTAGGATTTTGTATGCTAATTAGGTGCTTCACTTATAGGTGGATTTCTCTTATGCAAATTAGGTGCTTCACTTATAGGTGACTTATAGGCCACTTATAAGTAAGATATCAGTCACTTACACGTAACTTATAAGTGCTACACTTATAAATCACATAAAAATGACTTATAGCATGTCCTTGGTTAAAATAAGAACATAAAAACAGTTTTCCTTGCTCTCTGGTGAATGAGAGCATACAGACTAAATGTTGAATAGATAGATATCATTTTTTCCAAAAATTTCTGACTTAAATAGATGTATGGCATCAAAAGACAAGTACGAGAAATTTACTGAACCCCAATTACTGTGGTCTTTTGGTACTCTGGGAAAGCATCTGATATGTGATAATGTAAGTAAAGCTCACCATCATCATAAATTAATAAAAAAATGAACATTTGTTGCAATACTGTATTTTTAATGTTTGATTGTCACTTCTTACTACACAGTCTTCTCCGTCAAATTATTGTCACTCAATTCTTTCTCCTTGGCTGAAACTTCCTAAGTTAACTGATTCTTGTTGCAAAAACAAATCAAACTCTTTATACCTGCATTTAGAAACACTCTAGGTTAAATAGATGAAATTAGGATATATCAATCAAAATGATATCCAGCTATAAAGAATTTAACTGATAAGAATCTTCCCATACATTATGAATTTCAATGTATTTTCAACTTCACTTTAAAGTACTTATGCCTCACAATTCTTTGTTAATGAAATAATAATAACAAAAGCCATTTGTTTGGCCGACAAAAACAACGGCAAAATAGGTTTTGTCCAGGATCACTGTAAGGTTTTAACAACATGCATAACTAGACTTTGTGCTTTACAAATTTTGTTAAGCTTGACTTCTTTCTCAATCAAAGACGAATTAGTTGTACCAGCAAACGAATATAATTCACAGGTCAAAAGGCCCTTTTATGCTTCTACTACTAACATTTTTTGTTGCCAAGAATTTAGCATGTTCACTGGTCAATTTGAAAATAAACAAGATGTGTTTGTGATACTCTAGTACATATGCCCCAAGCAGCTCTTTTTGCCCTCTGTGACCTTGACCTTTGGTCTGAACAATTTTTTTGCATATTTATGTTCCTCTTGACTAGACATACACACTTGCTTAATATGAAAGGTCTATCTAGACTTACATAATTCAAAAGTTATAACCAAAGTTAAAGTTTCAGACACACAGACAGGACACCAACAATATGCCAGAAATTCGCAATCTGGGGCATAAAAATAAGTAAGAATGTTTATAAATATGCATAGATTTAAATAACACAGGAATATTGCAGTGCAAAATATGATGCAACCATGCAGAGACTAGTTAAAAAATCTATCAGAAATTCAAAACATGATTATTGAGTGCCTTTAAAATGTTTAAAATGGTTACCTAAAAAGAACATACCGGTACTGTACTTGTGTTTCAGATTAATCCTGCAACACCTATGTGAAAAGACTGGTCATGTGAAATCCTTTCATGACGTTGGAACACTTCTTTTTTACGGATCTATAGCATCTCCATTAAAGGCTGATCCTGCAAAAAAAAAAATAATGATAATAATAAATAAATATTGAAAATTGATTTTTTGAAAAAAAAAAAAATTATATATTTCAATATTATATGTAATGCAGATTTGTTAGTTATATACAGTGCTCCCTCCTATACTGTCCCTCTTTAATGGTAGTCCCTCCATTATTTCAAACCTTTTTTTCAAATACTCTGTATGATTAGGACCCATGGCATCATATACTTAGTTTTCAAGTTAATGGCCTCAACAGTCAACATTATGTTGAAATAATGTTGATACTGCGATACAAATGTACAATGGGGACCCACTATTCTGCTATATAGTACCCAAAATTCAAATGTCCAAGCCCGGACTCCAAGGTCTGAATTAATTTGTACCCCGAAGGCCAAGCCCAAGGCAACTGCAAATTTTTCAATTTTCCTGTAAAAGTCTGATGTCAAAATATAGATTTGTCAATATCATAATGTTCAGAGATGCATTTTCGCCGATTTACTCAGAGATCAACTGGTGCAATTCATTCGAACAGAAATAGGAAGTCGAATATGGGTGTACTGCCCTAAATTATATCAAAATCCAATGATGGAAAATATGCACTGTCAATTTTACAGTTTTTTTTGAAATTTATAATTTCATTATAATTGTCACATTTGAAAATTATTTTATCAGGATCTAGGATTCACATCCCACCCCAATCCTTCCACTTGTTTAAGCTGTACAGTGTATGTCATGTTCATTGTAAAAAAAAGTAGTTCCTGCAGACAGACAGGCCTTAACTTTATTTCGTCTGAGGTGAGGGGGTATAAAAATGCCCATGTGTGCCCAAATGACAGGAAAACAGTGGTATAGGAATGAATACAATGAAACACCTGATAATTTCACGGTTGGGATGTTATGTGCAAGGAAAATTTGTACTATGCAAGTAGTTTTTTGTTCATATACCTTTGAATGATGCTTGTTCAAGGATGATGGCGACTGTCTATAAGTCTATCATGCAAGTCAGAGGAGTGATGACCAAACTGCTGTGCTAATGCCATCCAAAACTTCATAATCCCTTCACTCATGTTGAAACTCTGTCAGTGCTCTTCAATTCAACGTGAATTTGTCATGAATCGCTTCATCGCCGGGCTTCATCTTTCCTATGTTGACATTTTTGTAGAGAACGCAATGACGTCAAACTATGCGTATAGTAGTATTACGACTGAATCACGGAATGGAATGAACTAAATTCCGTATAAAATTACGTACAGCAGTTTAAGAAAGGTTTATATGATTATTAGCTAGGCTATGGAATAGCCTAGCTATATAGATAGTTCTTGGTGGTGAAGTGAGGAGTACGTTGCTTGCGCAGTGAGATATTGCGCAGTGCTGATATTATGAAATAAATTTTATTTTCTTAAAAAATTGCAAGTGCTTTAGCAATGATGCTTGGTGGGGCAATAACAAACGCATTTGCATTTTCTGGTAGTAATTATTTATTTTCACATATGGGTAGAAATACAAATGAAGAAAAAATAAGACATGATAAAGCAATAGAAAAATTAGAAAGAGCAACAGAAGAATGGAATAAAAGAAGAATTCAAAGATTAGATTTTATTAATAAACAATTAAAAAAAGAAAATCATGCTATTCAAACTTTTGATGATGTTGATCAAGCTATGAAAGAATATTATAATGTTACTGGTAAACAATTAAATTTACCTTCAGATTCAGTTTTAGATCTTAAACCAGTATTAAGTGATTTTTATACTCCATCAGAAGATCAGAAAAATAGAGAAATTGCATTTGTTATTGGTGGTATGGCATTAACTGGTTTTGTTGCTTGGAAATTAAAATAAATTAAATAAAATATAAAGATTCAATACCATAAGGCTGTGTATCTATTCCGTTATCTAAGATATATCTCTTATCATCAAATGGAGTCATACTTATTTTATTTATTTCATTAACATACATTTCATGTTTATTAGAGTTTAATGTGTACATTTTATTCATTTTAGGTTTATTAATAGTATTATTAAATAGACAATCTTTATAATCATCAAATTTAATATCTTTCTTTATCGTAGTTTTTCCAATTCCTTTTAATTTCTTTTTTTCACTTAAATCTGTTAACGTAAAAGAATATGCTTTACTTCTTAAAAAAACTATTTCATTCATAATTTTCGAATTAAGTTCATCTTTAAATTTACCAATTACTTTTTTATTTTTTTCTGAATATAAAGGGTGATCCTTAGGATAATCCGATGTATCTGATTCATCTATTTTTTCTTTCATATCTTCGTAAATATCTTTAGTTTCAATACTTAAGAATATAGAATCGGTATCGCTCGCAACTAATTCGTTCTTTTCCCATAATTTATTAACATTATAATAAAAGTTATACATTAATTGTTTTGAATAATCTAATATAGCCTGTCCTAAATAAATAGGTTTATTAAATTTAACAGAAGTAACATTATATTCAATTGCAAAAAAGTTATCATTAAATATTATTGAGTCTATAAAATTTGGTTTATTTATATATTTTTTTTACTTCTTTCTTATCACTAAGTAATTCAATCTCACTTCTTCCCCTAATGTTTTCCAATGTTTTTCCATAGAAACTATTATTCATAAGTTTCCATAGATCTTTTTCAAAAGCAGATTTTGATTTAGTTCTTTGCTCAGTATTAAAATTAATATACTTTGCTAACCAATTTGATTCTTTAAAAGAAATAGTTCTATATACTTTTGTCACTTTTAAACCAAGTTTAATATATTCTTTCAAAATTGAATGATGAATAATATATTCTACATCATATTATCTTTTAATGTTAAGAAAAGTTTTTCTTCTTTACCTAATGGTTTATAATTTTAACTGATAAGGAGATAAATCTTCTTTATCTATTTTCATCTTTTCCGGTGCTAAGGATATTTATATGTTTTCTTTTTACATTCATTTGTGTACTCTAAGTCACATTCAATTAAACATCCTTTTCCTTTTGGAATATTTTTATAATAAGCATGATCCTTTTCCCATTTAAAATCTTTTGTTGGTAATTTCTGTGACATTGCCCAACCATATAAATTATTTGCATCAAGATATAGTAAATATTTTTTCTAATAAGAAATCGTTTAAGTTTCCTCCATTCTTCAATATTTCTAAACATTCTTTCATTTCGTTTTTATCTAATATTCTATTTCCATTATCATGGTGGTTAGGAGTATATTTAGTTAAAGCTTTTACGTGTCTTGGTCCTAGAACACCAGAAAATCCTCCTCTTATACCCTTTTCAAACATTAATAACATATCATAATCAGTTAATAATTCTAATTTTATTTTTGTATATTTTAAGCCACATTGCCATGTTAAACCGGGAGCAGAATAACAATAACAGGGGTCTATTTCATGATGTTTTAAAAAGAATTTTCTTAATTTTTCAAAAGCATCGGCTAAGATAAGAACATCTGTTTTAAGATATAAATTATGATAATCTAATAAACTTTTACAATTATAATGTTCCCAAACTTTTTGTGCATGTTCATACTTTTTTTCTGTAATTGTTTTTTGTCTTAATTTTGAATAAAATTCTTTAATATCTGGAAGTTTTTTATCTTTTCTATAGAATCAATATATTCATAGGAGTAGTATATAGCAGCACTTGAGACCCATAGGCCCTATGTTAAATTTTTTTGATTTTTCCTTTCAAATTCCGGTTCCGAAAATCGTTTCCGTTTCGGAACCGAGAAGTGTAATAAATATGCCATATTTAGTATGTAGCTGACCTTTGGCTTCAACACCTATGTCTTGCCTTAAGCTTTGGTCTCATTTGTCCATTGCCATTGGTCATGTGCTGTTAAAAAGTCAGATATCGGTCTCGCCCTACCTCAGTTCAAGGTTCTTTTATTAGTCGCGCCCTACCTCCATTCAAGGTTTTATTATTAGTCTCGCCCTATCTCAATTCAAGGTTCTTTTATTAGTCTAGCCTTACCTCTGTTCAAGGTTCTTTTATTAGTCTCGCCATACCTCCATTCAAGGTTTTATTATTAGTCTCGCCCTATCTCAATTCAAGGTTCTTTTATTAGTCTCGTCCTACCTCCATTCAAGGTTCTTTTATTAGTCTTCTCTTTGATCTCATGCTAACCCTAACCCTAACCTTTAACCTTACACTTATCCTCGCACTAACCCTATTTTTTTTTGTTATGTAATGTTGTATATGTTCAGATATACCATGATTTACCCTAACCCACCTAACCTTAACCTTTATTTTGACCCTAGTCATCGTGTTTTATATGTCATGTTCTCTCAGCCATACTTTAACCCTTTGTTCTAACTCTAGACATTATGTATTATATATTATTTATGTTGTGTTCTCTCAATCCTTATACATTCGTTTCTTGATTTTGTTGTCTTTTGTTCATGACTAACCCTAACCATTTTTCTTCTATATCTCCATAGTTACTTTCTATTTTCGAACTTGTTTGAGTTACCTCCCTTTTACCTCTAACCTAAGTTGCTATGACAACTCTATATTTATTATTTTATTTTCGAATATTATTTTAATATTCTCGTGTTATCTCCCTTTTATCTCTAACCTAAGTTGCTATGAAAACTCTATATTCATTCATTATTTATTTTCGAATATTATTCTAATATTCTCGTGTTGTCCCCTTTTTACCCAACTGCTAACCCTAACCTAAGTTGCTATGACAACTTTTATTTTTATTTCTTTATCTATTTTATTTACTTTATTATATCATTAATTATTTATTTTTCATTTTATTTTATTTATTTTTTAAAATTTATTAAATTTTTATTACGTTTTATTTATTTATTTACTATTATTATTATTTATTTAATTCATTTATTATTTAATCTATTGATTATTTTATTTCATTTCTAATAATTTTTTTTATTATTATTTATCTATTTATTATATTATTTATCACAATATTGTTATTAATTCATTTTATTTACTTATTTATTATTTTATATTATTTAATATATTTATATTTTCAATTAATTATTTATTATTTATTTATTATATTTATTTTATCTATAATTTATTTTTAATTTATTTATTATGTTATTTTATTATTTTAATTATTATTCTATTATTAAATTATTATATTATTAATTATTTATTTTCATTTTCTTTATTTAATTCATTCACATTCTTATTTATTTATTTGTTTATTATCATTATTATTATTATTATTTTTAACAATATTTACAATATTTATTTATTATTTTTCATTATTATATATATTTTTTTCTTTTATTATTATTTTATTTATTATTCTTACTAATATTTATTATATTTTTTGTATTTATTATTACTTTTATTATTATATTTATTTATTTATTACATTTCTATTTTATTTTATTATTTATTTATTATTTTATTTCTATTTTGGCTAATTATTAGATATCCCAACAACTTTATGATTTATTTTTCCCAACCTGAACAACTTTACCTTAACTTTCATTAAATTTAACCCTAACCTGAACCATAACTTATCACTAATCATTAATATAAGTGTAATCCTAACCCAAAAGATTTAAATAATACCTATCTTAAACTTGAAAATCATTTTATTTATTAATTAGTGATAACCTAACCTAAAGCTTTCAAACACACACTAACGTTAATAATGGTATCATCCCCAATAGTTTTACCCTAACAAAAGTAACCTTAACCAGTAACCATTATGTATATAGCCCTAACCCTTATGTATAACCCTAACCCTTATGTAGATAACCCTAACCCTTTGGTATATGATATTAACCTTTGTGTAATAACAGTAACCCTAACCCTTATGCATAACCCTAACCCTATCTATTACCTAACCCTAACACTTATGTAATAACACTAACCCTTATGTATAACACTAACCTTTACGTATATAACCCTAAC
>MJUU01017128.1:53488-71336 GCA_002080025.1 Modiolus philippinarum | reverse complement strand
AAAATCCTTCAAGTGGTTTAAGAGGAGTTGCGCTTACGAGGTAACCCATACATAGGGAATCAACGAAAAGTCGAAGTCCGATTATCTCCCCTTCCTGGTTTCGGACAATAATCATATTGCTTCATGCACATCTCCTTATAGTGTCCTTCCTTTGTGTAAAGTTTCATCAAAATCCTTCATGTGGTTTAAGAGGAGTTGCGCTTACGAGGTAACCAATACATAGGGTATCAATGAAAAGTCAAAGTTGAATTATCTCCCCTTCCGGGTTTTGGACAATAATTATATTCCTTCATGCACATCTCCATATAATGTCCTTCCTTTGTGTAAAGTTTCATCAAAATTCTTCATGTGGTTTAAAAGGAGTTGCGCTTACGAGAAGTGTGGATGGACGGACAGACGGACAGACAGACAGACAGACAGGGCGATTCCTATATACCCCCCAAACTTTGTTTGCGGATAGTGTCCTTCCTTTGTGTAAAGTTTCATCAAAATCCTTCATGTGGTTTAAGAGGAGTTGCGCTTACGAGGTAACCAATACATAGGGTATCAATGAAAAGTCAAAGTTGAATTATCTCCCCTTCCGGGTTTCGGACAATAATAATATTCCTTCATGCACATCTCCATATAATGTCCTTCCTTTGTGTAAAGTTTCATCAAAATCCTTCGTGTGGTTTAAGAGGAGTTGCGCTTACGAGAAGTGTGGACAGATAGACAGACGGACGGACAGAGGGACAGACAGACAGACAGGGTGATTCCTATATACCCCCATAACCCCCAAACTTTGTTTGCGGGGGGTATAATAAAGAATATCAAAATTTTGAAATTTTCATGGAAAATGGGCAATAACTCTAAGAATGGTTGTCAGATTTTCTTCAAAATTACAGGGCAGGTAGATCTTGTCATGCAGATCACTTTTACTCCGTCAGATTTTTGATATCTGTAATGATTTTTGAGTTATTTGCCAAAAACAGCAATTTACCCCTATGTGCTATTTTTAGTAATGGCAGCCATGTTGTTTGGTCCTTGGACTAATCGAACACAATTTTGAATCTAGATACCCTGGTGATGATTCAGGCCAACTTTGGTTAAAATTGGCCTAGCAGTTTCAGAGGAAAAGATTTTTGAAAAAGTTTACGACAGATGGACGGACGACGGACGGACCCTGACAGATGCCAAGTGATGGCAATAGCTCACATGGCCTTTTAGGCCAGGTGAGCTGAAAAATGAAGAATGTATCCATGGGACATGAATCCCTACGCCGCCTTGCAATCGAAACCCCCAAATCATTAAAGGCACATCTATGTACAATACAAATATATCAATTAAAATAAGATGTGTCTCCTGTGATAAATAGGTATTGGAATTGGTTTGGTTTTGATATAATGCAGAATTCCCACAAATAATCTGAGAAACAATCTTATATGCCATTATAATCTATTTAGCAACTGTGACCTTGACTTTGTGGGTACCAACTTAGAAATCCAATGGGTTCTGTCTTGGGTGATAAGCAAGCATGTGACCAAGTTTGGTTTTGATACAATGCAAGATACTCAAGTTATCATCCTAAAACCAAAATTTTAATGAAATTTTAGTCTATTTTTAGCAACTGTGACCTTGACCTTGGTATACCCACCCAGAAATGGATAGGGTTCTGTCTTTGGTGATAAGTAAGCATGTGACAAAGTTTGGTTTTGATCTGATCCAGGATTTCTCAAGTTATAATCAGGAAACCAAAATTGCATTAAAATTTTAATCTATTTTTATCAACTGTGACCTTAACCTTTGGGATACCAACCCAAAATTTAATAGAGTTTTATCTTGGGCGATTAGTAAGCACTTGACCAAGTTTGATTTTGATTCGATGCATAAAACCGAAGTTATCATCTGGAAACCCAAAATTTTATTGAAATTTTAAGACTATTTGTATCAACTGTGACCTTAACCTTGGTAATACCAACCCAAATTTCAATAGGGTTCTGTCTTGGGTGATAATTAAACATGTGACCAAATTTGGGTTTGATCTCATGCTGAATACTCAAGTTATCATCTGGAAACCAAAAGTTTATTGAAATTTTAGTCTATTTTTAGCAACTGTGACCTTGACCTTGGTGGTACCAACCTGGAAATCAAAACGGTTCTGTCTTGGGTATAAGTAAGCATCTGACCAAGTTTGGTTTTGATCCGATGCAGGATACTCAAGTTATCACCAGAAAACCAAAATTATCTATTTTTTTAACAAATGTGACCTTGACCTTAGGGTACCAACCTTGAAATCCTAAGATTTCTGTCTTGGGTAATAAGTAAACATATGACCAAGTTTGGCTTTGATCCTACGCAAGATACTCAACTTTACGCAAGATACTCAACTTTACGCAAGATACTCAACTTATCATCCGGAAACCAAAATTTTATTGAAATTTTAGTCTATTTTTAGCAACTGTGACCACCAACCTGGAAATCAAAAGGGTTCTATCTTGGGTGATAAGTAAGCATGTGACCAAGTTTGATTTTGATCCGATGGAGGATACTCAAGTTATCATCCGGAAACCAAAGAGATGTCAGATGGACGTATGGACGGACGTGCAGATCAGGGTAAACCTTAATGCCCCCGGCCGCCTAACAGCGGGGGCATAAAATCTTTACCTGGGCACTGGATCATGAAACTGAGGTCAAGGTCAAAAGCCATATGGCAGACTGACATGTACTAACCAAGACCAAACTATATACCAAATATCATTGACCTATCACTTGTAGTTATTGAGAAATAGACTTAAGCAAAAAACTTAACCTGGGCACTGGAGTCAAGGTAAAAAGCCATATGGCAGACTGACATGTACTAACCAAGACCAAGCTATATACAAAATGTCAATGACTTCTAGCTTGTTGTTATTAAGAAACTGACTTAAGCAAAAAACTTAACCTGGCCACTGGACTGTGAAATATAGATCAATGTCACATGTTTTTGTGTATGCCATATAGGGTTCACTGTAACCTACCTATGGACCAAATATAAAGTTCTACATCAAATACTTCTATATAATAACTTGAGTTTAGGCTGCTGTCTCCATCATACTTTGCATGCCTATTTGAAGTCAGTCATATGGAAAATTACTGTCATGTTAAATTGATACTAAATTGTCTATTTAGTATCAATTTGATGTGTGAAATAGTTTTCAAGAAGTGGCAACTAAGAACATTTTCCCATAGAGTTTTATTTCAATCTGTAGCCCCTGGTGGCAATCAATTTTAGATTTCTAATGCTACCAATATATATTTTGTAGATGACCATCAAGTTACCATGCCTTGCCAATATATCAACTTGATCTATGAAAGGATAGCAATTTATAGCATTTTCCCATAGGGTTCAATGTTAAACTATGATCTGCAGTTGCAGCTATCTTGGATCTATGATTGGTACTAAAACTAGAGCTGTCGCAGAATGGCAGCCAGTTATACCTCCCGCTAATTGAACCCTGAATCAACAAGAGCTGTCGCAATGGCAACCAGGTATACCCCCACTCATTGAACCCTGGATCAAAAATTCATGTTTTCACTAAATTTCATAATTAAGTCCAGTTTTGTCAAACAGGAAGTATGCATCTGACATGACTCAAAATAGGACGTTCCTTACAACTAGTCATATAGAGGCTGCATACGAGATTTGAAATCAATCCCTCTTGTAGAAGCTGAGAAAAATGTGACGAAAAATTCATGTTTTCACTACATTTTGTTACAAAGTCCACATTCCACCAAACAGGAATTACACATCCAACAGGACTCAAAATAGGATGTTCCTTATAACTAACCATATAAAGGCTGCATACTGATTTTGAAATCAATCCCTCTTGTAGAAGCTGAGAAAAATGCAACGAAAAATTCATGTTTTCACTACATTTTGTAACAGTCACATTTCGTCAAACAGGAAGTACACATCAGACAGGACTCAAAATAGGATGTTCCTTACAACTAACCATATAGAGGTTGCATACCAATTTTGAAATCAATCCCTCTTGTAGAAGCTGAGAAAAATGCGACGAAAAATTCATGTTTTCACTACATTTTGTGACAAAGTCCACATTTTAACAAACAGGAAGTACACATCTGACAGGACTAAAAATAGGATGTTCCTTACAACTAACCATATAGAGGCTGCATACCAATTTTGAAGTCAATCCCTCTTGTAGAAGCTGAGAAAAATGCGACGAAATATTCATGTTTTCACTACATTTCGTAACAAGTCACATTTCGCCAAACAGGAAGTACACATCCGACAGGACTCAAAATAGGACATTCCTTACAACTAACCATATAGAGGCTGCATACCAATTTTGAAATCAATCCCTCTTGTAGAAGCTGAGAAAAATGTGACGAAAATTTTTTTGGACGCACAGAAGAACGGACGAACGGACGGACGAACGGACGGACAAGGTGAATGCAGTATACCCCCTCTCTATAGAGTGGGGGTATAATATGGCAAGTGTAAATTTATTGCCTGTGGACACAATACATTTGTGGACACAGTACAAATGTAGACACAATACAAGTATGGACACATTGATATAACTTCCCTCTTTTTTCAAGAAATTATTCAAAGATGAATTATCTCCCCTTCAAAATTTCAAGCAGCAACCATATTACTTCATGCACATCTTCAGGTGGTGTACTACAACTGTGCAACATTTCATAAAAATCCAAGAATCTGTTTAGGAGAACATGCACTGACAACGTTTGTCCTCCCCTTTTGCCAGAAAATATTCAAAGACAAATTATCTCTCCTTCAAAATTTCAGAAAGCAACCATATTACTTCATGCACATCTTCAGGTGGTGTACTACACCTGTGCAACATTTCATCAAAATACAAGCAGCCGTTTAGGAGAACATGTTCTGACAAGGTTCGGCCTCCCCCTTTTTGAGAGAATATTCCAAGACAAATTATCTCTCCTTCAAAATTTCAGAAAGGAACCATATTATTTCATGCACATCTTCATGTAGTGTACTACAACTGTGTAACATTGCATCAAAATCCAAGCAGCCGTTTAGGATAACATGCACTGACAAGGTTCGTCCTCCCCCTTTTCAAGAAAATATTCAGACAAATTATCTCCCCTTCCAAATTTCTGGCAGCAACCATATGACTTCATGCACATCTTCAGGTGGTGTACTACAACTGTGTAACATTTCATGAAAATTAAAGCAGCTGTTTAGGAAAACATGTGCTGACAAGGTATTTGAACAGACAGACGGACAGACAGGGTGATTCCTATATACCCCCCCCCCAAACTTTGTTTGCGGTGGGTAAAATCATTCATTTGTTTAATGACTATCATTTAAATATTCTTAGATAATATCAACTTGATGTATAATATAGTTTTCAAGAATTAACAATTCACAACATTTCCCATAGGATCCTATTTTGAACTATGTTCCCCGGTGGTGGTCATTTTGGGTTTATTATTGGTACAGATATGCAAAATTTGGTAGATGACTATCATATTACCATGCCTAGTTAATATATCAACTTGACATATAAAGTATTTTTCAAAAATTAGCAATTTACAACATTTTCTAGTATGGTTTAATGTAAAACTAAGATCTGAAATGGTGGCCATCTTGGATTTATGATCGGTACTATAAAAATCCTATATTAATTTTTACCTTTAATTTCCAAATTGTGAACTTACCCTTTTGTAGCAGTAACATATCTACCTCTTCAGCATATGGAGTGTATATTTAAAAGTTAATATGTTACTGTAGAGCTTGTACTTCATACAGGTACTTTGTTGAAAGAGCAAAAGCACTGTCAAAAAAACTGCTGAGTCAGGGATACATTCAGCTGTTGTTACTTGTGTCATTTCATAAATTCTATGGCCATCATTTAGACACAATAGATAGATATGAAATGTCGATGTCACAAATGAAAACCAACATTTTCATTTTCACATCTTCCCGGATTTGACAATACCGATTCTGACTTTACACTGGATTGACTGGCTGAGAGTGTGACAGGTGCTGAATATAGAGCAAGACATGCTTACCCTTCTGAAGCACCTATTGTTACTGTTTTTTAAGAGTTCCCACTGTTAGTGTTTCATTTTTGAGTGTTGTATTTATTGTTTTTGTGTGTAGTGTCTCAGTTTTCTGGTGTGCTTGTTTTTTCCTTGTCTCTGGGCTTTGAATTATACAATATTGTGCTTTGTTCCTTTGGTATTCTACTGCCATTGATATATATCATTATGTATTTAAGTAATACAGTGCACCCTTGTTATATCGCCACCTTTGGGACCAAAAAAAAATTTTGGCGATAAGTGAGGGTGGCGATATTTCAAGGGAATTAATAACAAAGAAACTGTGTATTTTTTTTAAAATGTACCTTGAAAATGGTTGGCGATAAGCGAGGGACCGCCATTAAAGAGGGGCGGTATAACGAGGGAGCACTGTACATCATTTTTTTAGGAAGGTCCTAGAAGACTGTTATCTTTCATAGATTTGGGAATAAAATACCCTTTATTAATTTACAAGAAACAGTATATTATTTCATTCGCAAGTTATCAGCCAGAGACCCTAAAATTCACAAAATTCAAAACTTTCAAGAGGAAGAACTGCAGAACCCCTTGAACTTCTTAACGCAACTTCCAACTTGGTCTACATTTTGTGGTTAACAACTTACAATTACCAAGTTTGAAGACATAATGTTATTTCATTCACAAGTTTTCAGTCCGCAACCCTAAAATTCGCATAATTTCAAAGTTTCAAGGGGCATAACTCTAGAACCCCTTGAATCTGTGAACCCAAAATCAAACTTGGTCTGAGGTTTGTGGTAAAGAACCTAAATACTAAGTTTGAAGACAGTATGTTATTTCGTTCACAAGTTATCGGTCGGAAAACCTAAAATTCGCAAAATTTCACTTTCATGGAGAATAACTCCAGAACCCCTTAAACCTCTGAACCCAAAATCGAACCTGGCCTGAATTTTGTGGTAAATAACTTACATACCAAGTTTGAAGACACTTAGGTTATTTCATTTCAAAGTTATCAGTAGGAATCTAACCCAAAAATTAGGAAAAGTTCAATGTTTCAAGGGGCATAACTCCAGAACCCCTTACATCTTTGAACCCAAAATCTATCTTTGCCTGAGTTTTGCGATGAACAACTTACATACCAAGTTTGAAGACAGTATGTTATTTCGTTATCAGTCGGAAACCTTTGGGGAACCAACAGATGGATAGACAATTAAAAACACTACTGAGGATATCACATACCACATCACCAATACTTGTTGCGGGGTATTAAAACCGACTGGTATACAACACTTGAAATATAAAAGTCAGAATATATCTTGTATGAGCAAACCTTCCAAGAGCGGCTTTTTTCTTGTCATGTGTGTTTATTGTATAGGCAATGTTGTTTTTAAACCACTGTCTATAATGATGTTTTTGATTACTTGATTCTGCTGCAGTGAGTAATTCTTATTCAGTCAAATTGTGATCAAAACGGGCACAATTCTTAAGGGAGGAATACAGCTTGGCTGAATTATAGCTCTATGTTTTGATTGTGCAATTGAAAGAGCATTATTTGCCAGATTGAGTTGTTATATTAATAATTTATTGTTTATTGGTACATAATACTTGTATCCAGGAATTTCAAATAAAGACATAACTGTTTCTTCTTGCGGTAATATTTGAATTCATTGTTACAACATACTCATATTGTGTGAAAACTGTAAAGCAATCCGTTTTCTGCTGTATTAACAGTTTTGACTAGAACCTACAATGGATACAACACTTCCAATCCTATACAACAATTTAGAAGAAAACATTGATATTACTAGTTACCTGGATAGTGATGTGAGGAGGGTGGTGGAGGTCCTTGTAGAAAATGACCATGTGGTCTATGAAGTGGTGGTGGCATATGATGATGTGGTGGTGGATGACTGTATGCAGGTCTCTCATGTCTATACTGTTCCATCTAAAATATGTATAGACACTTTTATCTTGATATGACCTGATTAACATATGGGCTGCCATTATCAGATCATGTGATCAATCCTCCATTGAAGTAATGATTGATAATGCACATGCCTTGATTATTACATACAATCCCTATGTAGTATCTGTAGTAAACAAGCTAATTCTCAATTAAAATAGTACAAATTATAAATATGGAAAATGATAACATTTACAAGACAAGACTTAGTGGTGGTTATTCATATGCATTTCATGGATGTTCTAACAACCGTAAAAAAATTGTTTTGTGGAAGAAATCAAAGTGTGAATTCCATAATGAATTATTTTGTATATTAAAGGTCATCCAAGTCCACCCAGTCAAAGTTCATTGATATAAATTAATGATGAAATTTAATTTTGATTTACGCTTCCATTTCCTGATAATTTCCTTATAGATTTTATGATTATTCTTTCAATTTATTAGTTAATTAAATTAAAGTAAATTTGTATTTATGGTTATAAAATCAGATTAAATATTTACACAGTTAGTTTCTGATTAACATAATTAAACTGTGGATAATTATTATAATAGTATTGTTTAAAGATTGTTTTGGTTTTTTTTTTATTATAAGAATCAAATCTAAGATGAATTTGTTATCATTTTCTTTTAAATAAGCAAATGATTTTATGTTTATTATGATGGTGTTTCTCTCCAACTTTTTACGTGGAGGAAATCATCAGCGGTCAACCACGGCTCTAGTTTCGTTTCAATGGACCGTAGACCGGATAATCTACTGAGTCTTGATGACTTTGATTTCATAATATGTTTGTGATTTTTATTTGAATGATTTGATTAATTTTACCCATTAAGTGATCAAGTTAAATTTTTATATTTCTATGATTTATAAGATTTTGACAATTTTTCTTTTAAATTTCCGTGTCTTGAATACGCTATCATGGGTCTGTTCTTAAATATTTTTGCACATTCATCGTTTTCTATGATCAAATAAAGCTGGTTTTAATTGTTTCACAGCGGGATTATATTTTGCAATAAATACATTGACTTCCCCTTTATCTTTTTTTTTCATCAACTAATAGATTTATTTTTCTACAATAAGAATTGTAGGAGGAGTATACTGCAAAAAAATTGTACCCATTTGTGGCCGCTTGCTGTCATAACTGATTAGTTAACAAGTTTCCAATCTCTGTGTTTTAATGTCTCTGTATTATGATAGTTATCCATAGTTTAATTATGTTAATCAGAAAGAACTGTGTAAGTATTTAATCTAATGTTATAACCATATATAAAAATTTACTTTAATTTAATAAACCAATTTGCAAGAATATTCATAAAATCCAATAAAATTCCAATACTAACCATCATGACCATAGAATATCTTTTTTTTTTCTATTATTTTAACTGGGAGACTAATTTGTCTTCAGGATTCATACACATTTGTTACCACAAAAATCAAGGATTCTAAATTTTCAAACCCTTCGACTTTGATGTTTAAACAATGGACCATTTCAGAAATTTAACAACGATGCCCAAGCTCAGCATATTCGTAAAATCAATAATCACAATCCGATGATGCCTTTTTATCAGTAATTTGAATGAGTTGATCTCTTGAGGCAAATATTTTCAGTATTTGCTACTGCCCGAATAAGAAAAAATATTTGCAAAAAGTATCTTAGGTCACACCTACCTTGTCAATCAGCTCATCAATGTAAATAAAGAAAATACATCTACAAAAACTGTTATTCTTTTACTAAATAACAGTCAATTTCAAGATTTCTTGAAAATTGATTTTCATTTTACAAAATTTGTTTTATCAAATGATTTAGTTAACTACCAATAAAAAGAATGATAGAAATTTTGTTTCAAATATTTTCTCCAATCATAGCTCATCCACAAGTAGGATCATCTATTATTATCAACCATATTTTTCCTATCAAGAACAAAACTTCCATTATTCCATATGTGTTCCTGCGAAAAGTGTGACAGAATTTTTTGTGACACAGACACGGACGACGCCACCGCCGACAACGCAAGACTATGGATAGCGATCTCTAGATGCCACAACTGCGTGAAGGCAGACGATACAACGATTTGAGAAAGTTATTGAAGTTCAAAAAAAAGTTTAACATTTGGGAATCTATGATCGCTATGTCTCAACTTCGCGACAAAAATGCAGGTGAGACAAAAATTGTCCTCAGAAAAATGTCTGCAGTGTGGTACCGCCAGAAAGCTCTCATCATAACAAATTCACATTCCAAATATAAACACTCTACCACTTAATGTTAACACTCTGGAAGTAAGTTTCAATTTTTTTTTAAATTCCCCGAAGGGCAAGGTCATGGTCAAAATGCCTTATAGTGCAAACAGAGTGCTAGTATCATAGCAAATATGAACATCCTACCACTAAATGTCTACCTTCCAGAAGCAAGGTTAAGTTTTTCTTTTAAATTACCCTCCTGGGCAAGGTCAAGGTAATAATGTCTACAAATATGGCATAAACAGAAAGCTCTCATGGTAGGGAAGTTACATACAAAATATAAACACCATATCACTAAACTATTTTTCTTAGATATGGTCTACTTGTACAGGAGATAATATCTCATGTGTACACTTCATTCAATTACTATTATCTAAATTTATTTTAAAACCGAAGGATTAACTCCCTCCATCATAGTTTTGTCCTTAGCTATATTTGATACTTCTTATTATTCATATTTTGTTTGGTTTTATGCATTTTAAAAATTTTTTGAAATTATGGATTTCCTTTGTTTGGGTTCTAGTGCTGCTGATGAGGAATAAATTTCCGAAATGGCCATACAGCTCATTAAAATTATTGCAGTTGGAGTTAACATATGTGTTATGATCTCATGTTCATTAACTCCATATCCTTTCGTAAAATACTAATTTCCAGACGCAAGGTTAAAGTTTTTAAAATATTGCCATCAGTGCAAGGTCAAGGTCAAAATGTCTACAAATATGATAACCCTAGAAAGATCTTACATACCAAATATGAACACCCTACCACTGAATGCCTACCTTCTAGAAGCAAGGTTAAAACGTCTACAAGTATGGTACCACAAGAAAGGTCTCATCATAAGGTAGTCACATAACAAATCACTAAACTATTAACTTCCAGGAGCAAGGTTAAAGTTTTGAAATATTGTCCTCAGGGCAAGTTCAAGGTCAAAATGTCTACAAATATGGTACCCTACAAAGTTCTCATCATACGGAAGTTATGTACCAAATATGAACACCCTACCACTTAAAGCCTACCTTCTTGAAGCAAGGTTAAAGTTTTTTTAAAAATTGCAAAAAGGGCAAGGTCAAAGTAATGTCTACAAGTATGGTACCACAAGGAAGTCACATACCAAATATCAACATCCTAGCTCTTCATGTTTCCATTCCACAAGCAAGGTTCAAGTTTTTGTAGACAACGCCTACACCGGCGGTATGACAATATCTCTCCGGATATTCGCCGTGGCAATCTAAAATCAGCTAAACAAACTCCCTTATGGCTAATTTTAACCAGAGGAAACAGTTGATAAGAGTAAATACAAAAACGACCCGAAATGTAAATACGAATATAAATACACAAAATCTGACTGGAAATCAAATACCGGTGAAGGAGGGTGACAACTTTGATTTTAGGGTTATTTTACACAACCCGATCGGGTTACTACATGTCATCAGGTGACAAGTGAAAATATCAGGTCACACTCGACCAAATTGGGTTACTTGACAGCTATAGGGATTCCTATATACCCCTTAACATTGTTTGTGGGGATATAAAAATAACTAGAGGATGACATGCCCCCTGTGCAAGTTTTAAATTGGAGTGTTAGTTATGATTTTGACAGAGTTTCAACATAAATATTACCAGTGGGAGAGGATGTTCATAGTGATGTCTAGGGGGCGATGGTTCATGTCTGTACATTACAGGTGAAGGCCTATGAGTCAGTGTTTGAGCCTGATGACCATTTCTTGATGACAAAGCTGGTTTTTCCCTTTTAAAATGTGGATTCATATAAATTTTGGGTCTGCCTCGACCTGCTGACATCATTGTGGATGGTGCTGGTGGCTGTTGTGTTATTTCTGTTGGTTGTGGCTGTTGATGAGGGGTATAACCACCTGTAGATGTGATGGTTTGTATCTTTCCTGGATGCTCTCTGTTCTGTTGAAATTCATTATTGGCCCTATATGGACGCTTCTTTTTATCTTTCTGTGACATGAATTCATTTATCTGTTTTTGCTGTTCATCTGATATTTCTACAAACAACAAATCAATATACATTAACTTTATCATTAAAAGAGTTATGCAAATTGCAGCACGATACAAATGTAGCACATTTAGCATTGGTGTATTTATATAACTGCAGTACATTTAGCAGTGGTGTATTTAGACAACTGTAACACATTGCGCAGTGGTGTAGTTAGACAACTGTAACACATTTAGCAGTGGTGTAGTTAGACAACTGTAACACACTGCGCAGAGGTGTATTTAGCCAACTGCAACATATTTAGCAGTGGTGTATTTAGACAACTGTAGCACATTTAGCAGTGGTGTATTTAGACAACTGCAGCACATTCAGCAGTGGTGTATTTAGACAACTGTAGCACATTTAGCAGTGGTGTATTTAAGACAACTGCAGCACATTTAGCAGTGGTGTATTTAGACAACTGCAGCACATTTAGCAGTGGTGTATTTAGACAACTGCAGCACATTTAGCAGTGGTGTATTTGACAACTGTAGCACATTAAGCAGTGGTGTATTTATATAACTGTAGCACATTTAGCAGTGGTGTATTTAGACAGCTATAACACATTGCGCAGTGGTGTATTTAGACAACTGTTTTAGCAGTGGTGTATTTAGACAACTGTAGCACATTTAGCAGTGGTGTATTTAGACAGCTGCAGCACATTTAGCAGTGGTGTATTTAGACAACTGTAACACATTGGGCAGTGGTGTATTTAGACAACTGTAACACATTTAGCAGTGGTGTATTTAGACAACTGTAGCACATTTAGCAGTGGTGTATTTAGACAACTGAAGCACATTTAGCAGAAATGTATTTATATAACTGTAACACATTTAGCAGTGGTGTATTTAGACAACTGTAGCACATTTAGCAGTGGTGTATTTAGACAACTGTAACACATTAAGCAGTGGTGTATTTGACAACTGTAGCACATTAAGCAGAGGTGTATTTATGCAACTGTAGCACATTTAGCAGTGGTGTAACACATTGAGCAGAGGTGTATTTAGAAAATGTAGTATATTGAGCAATGGTGTATTTAGACAACTGCAGACAAAACAATATGTGTTTTGTGCCCCGGACGTGCCCCGGAGTAGAAGTTAAGAGGAAACATTCAGCAATTTTGAATACCAATTGGTGTCCTTCTGACAAAATAATTTGTAGAAATAAATACTGGTACAATTTTCACCCCCTCTACGGAACATTTATAGTTAACTCATTATATTCTGTCTATCAGTGTTATCAGTACTTTGATTACATCAGGATTATTTTCATTTATTTCATGTGGAGGAATATACACCAGAGAAGAATAATAAATATTTTTAGCAACATCCCTCATCACTAATATATATAATATACACAATGTACATATTAATAACTGTAAAAAGAAAGTGAATAAATGAAGAAAATCTGCTGAATGATTTAAAAGATCTTTTTACAAAACAAATTCTATAGATATCAGAAAACATTTACCGGGTAATCATAAATGTTTACTGTTTCTATGTTTAAAGTAAAACAAAATATAATTTCATTTTTGTGGTGAAATTTTACCGGACAGTCACATACCAAGGTCAAGGTCACAAGGTCAAATATTCAATAGATTGCATCTCCTAGAGCACAGTCCCTTGGTGTCTCTTGTAGCTACACAACCCCATGACAGTTGTTGTAATTTGGTCTGCCGTATTGTTGAATAAATAAATAAGTATTTATATATAAGATATTTTAAGTCTTGGTATATACATATAATCCCAGAAAGGCTTTCTTGAGTTACCAGGGTTCCACTGCTGGGCCAGGTCAACATACATATTTTTTTTTTTGATAAATGATGGTAAATATAATTGTTGAATGCATATTAAGTTTTTATTCAATCTGTTTGATTTTGTTCAAGCTAGAATGTATGTTTGTATGTATGTTTTTAATCATGTGTTTTTTGTGTCATTGCCCCCTGTGCATCCATGATTGGTACAATAAAATATTTGATTTGATTTGATTTATTCTGGTACCAACTAAAAGGTCTCTCCACAAGGAATACACACAAAAATATGAAAGCCCTGTCACTGACCATTCAAAAGATGTACTTAATATTAAAGTTTTTATGAAGTTGTTCACATGCCAAGGTCAAGATCACAAGGTTAAAAATGCTGGTATCAATTAAAAGGTCTTGTTGAAATGAATGCACATGAAAACTTGAATTGGTGATCTACTGATCACGGATACCCCCTCCCCCCAGCAATCCCCCCACCATCACTACATATGGAACTATATTTGAGGTTTTCACTGCAAAAAGTGATTCATTTTATAGTAGGAAATAACATATTAAAATTTGAGAAAGCTGTGTTTATAAAGTGCTATCTTTTATCATCCAGAAACACAAAAAATTTGCGTTTATTTAACAATCAAAGGGGAAATGACTTGAACGACAAAAGGGAATTTTGTCAAAATCGAACTTGACCTTCATTTCATAGTAAGAAATAACATATCAAAATCTGAGAAAGCTGCATAAAAGCGTTCTCTTTTTATCATCTGGAAACTGAAAAATTTGCATTTTTTTATCAATCAAGGGCAAATAACTCTTGAACAACACATGGGGAATTTCATCAAAATTGAACTCGACCTTCATTTCATAGAAAGAAATAACATACATGGGAAATTCGTCAAAATCGAACTTGATTCTCATTTCATCATAAGAAAATATCAGAAAACGCACCAAAGGTGTGAAAGCAGAGTTGGGAATATTTGTTATTTTTCATAAGTTCATCATAGAATATACAAATAGATGCATATAAGCATATGAATTCTTTTATTTCAATCAAACTTATAATTGTACTTTCGCAGGATGTTTGACTTTGTCCTAACTTGGCTAAAAATTTGGCAGGGGTTATTATCTAAGAGATACATATTGCTGATGGCTGCATGAAGTAAAAACATTCCAAGTCCCTTTCAAAAAAAAATCAAAGCTCTATAAGAGCTGAAAGTGTTCGTATGTGTTGAAGTTTATAGGTGATCTAAGGTGTCTCAGTGGTATTATTCCGCCATTTTTGTTTACTGTAAAAGTGGACATTTTTGTGTGGGGGTAAATTTCGCTTATTTCACGATTGAGAATTTTACGCGAATAGAACCCCCACGCGAATACTTTTAAATACAAACGTTTTACTATCAAATTTGAAGATCCGCGAATATTATAACCGCGGGAAAGGTTTGAGTATGACACTTCACGAAATTAACACCCCGCAAAAATAACCACGTTTACAGTAATACTTGTTCATTTAGGTTTTTTTTATATTTGCTTATAGGACATATGGGTAGACTTTTAGGTATTTTTTGTTATTATTAACAAGGACCCAATTGGAAATAAGTCTTTTTTTTACCTTAATGGTTATCCTATGTGTTCAATATTACAATATATATACTTTTGAAACTATTCATTGCTTAATTAACATTGTTTTATATATTGTTTTATGTGTACATGATATGACTGTATGCACTTGCTTGAATAAATAGAGATTAATACATGGCCTTTTCAATATCAGCACGGCTATCATCCCGAGACTCCCATATCAGCACGAGGCGCCAGCCGAGGGTTGATATGGGTCGAGGGATGATAACCGTGCTGATATGGAAAAGTTCTTGTCTTAATCTGTTTATTATATACTTCCAGTTAGGATTTATTATTATACCCAGGCCGAAATAGCTATATCACCGGGCTGATATGGCTTTTTAGAACGAGGCAGTCTGATATGGCCATATCAGACTGGGTATGTTGTTATGGACTGTTAACTTCAAGCTATATTACATATGCAAAACAGAACATATCTTTGCTAAATATGTAATAAATGTTATTATTATTATTATCATATTGATATCAAAATAAAGAAATTAACTTTTTGCAATTTATCTCTCTAATGTCATTTCAACAAAAATGGTGACCCTAATTTTTATTTTTTATATGTCAACTATATAATGATGTTAAAGCAGGTAAAAAGTATGAACAAACTCTATAATAGATTATTAAAGCTATCATTTCATAAACCTTTTTCCCATCATTTCTTTTGTAAAATCCTTCAATTTTTAATTTCATTTTTTTTTTTGCATTTAAATGCACGGTGACCCTAAAATTTTACTATATATTCTTAACAATAATACAATTATGTTTCTACAAAGAAATTTTCACAAAATTCTATACCCTGCTGACACCTTGAATAATTCACCAATTCAAAACTTAGGCATACCACTGTACAGTCAAAATATGGGACGCCTGGATGCCCAGACGCCCAGACACCATTCATCAAATTATAAGCTCAGTTCGACTTCGTCACAACTCGGCTAATATTAAAATTAGAGAAAGCTGCGTACAAGCATTCTCTTTTTTTCATCTGGAAACTGAAAAATTTGTGGTTTTTTTAACAATCAAGGGCACATAACTCTTGAATGACAAATGGGAATTCCGTCAAAATCAAACTTGACCTTCAATAAGGTAAGTAAGAAAAAACATATTAAAATTTGAGAAAGCTGCGTAAAAGCGTTCTCTTTTAATCATCTGAAAACTGAAAAAGTGTGACGGATGGACGAACGGACATTTGGACAGATGGACAGACAGACAGACAGACGGACGAAAAAGCCATATCACTTACCATTCAAAAGATATATCCAATGTTAAAGTATATAATTTTTTTCAAAAAGTCCATCACATGCCAAGGTCAAGGTCACAAGGTCAAAAGTTTTGGTATCGTTTGCAAGGTCTTGCCACAAGGAATACACATTGCAAAATATGAAAGCCCTATTACTTACCATTCAAAAGATATACCCAATGTTAAACTTTTTGCGGACAAACAGACTGACCAAAAACTATATGCCCCACGAATCTTCGATTCACAGGGGCACAGAGGTGTTTACCCCTCTTGGCTGTCATCCGTATTCAAGCAGTTATGTTTCCGTGATCATCCGTATTTTTAAAACTTTTTCCCGTACTTAAAATAAATGAGAGAAAATGAACTTTTTTTGATGTGAATAGCTCCTCTACGTATGTCTAAACAATTAAACTATTTTTGATGTGAATAGCTCCTCTAAGCAATTTAAATGGATACATTATTTTTATTTATTTATATTTAAATGACAAATTTTATTATTACATCTGTAGAATTCATTTCAATATTATCAGTAAGTTTTTCTCTACTTCAGTATGTTGATTGATTGATTCGAGTTATATGTCAAGTGAGCATTTTTCTGCTATATGAAGACGACAGCGTCTTAATGAAGTTATAAAGTTTATCAGTAAAAGATGTATATAAAGAAGAAACGGACTACTGGGACAATTTGCTGTTCCTGGAAAATTGGGGAAATGGGTAGGGGCCGAGTGAGGAAACTTAACCTTCCATACGACCTCAACAGAGCCTGTTCTTGTACGACAAATAAAAAAGGGGTTCTTTAATCTACATGGGCTGTTGCGTTTTTCCACAGTTTGTATACAATTATTCGCAGGTAAAATTCCTGTTTTACAACATGACTAACCCACTGCCACGGCAAATTGGAGAATAGGTATGGGCAGGAAATTTAGCCTCTCATACAACCCCCTAGTGAGTATGCTTGTCTATAAGATATATAGAGGGGATATATATATATATATATATATATA
>MJUU01017128.1:31276-47769 GCA_002080025.1 Modiolus philippinarum | reverse complement strand
TTGTTCCATTTGCTTAATCTTACCATTTATAGGGATTTTGTCCCATGTACATTTACTCCATATCCCTTTATTTGTTCATTAACAGTGGAGTTAGTCTCTTGTGCAGTGTGGAGTCCGTAAAAAGATTCCCCTTGCTTGAGGTGTATGCTCTCTTTATTTGTCAGTTATGGTGTACTTCATGTGAGAATTTCTCATATGAATGCACAATCGAAATTTAACATTTGCCATTCTTGTTTTGTAAAAATTAAACTTTATTTCTGACCATCTGTACAAATATTGCCCACATCTTCCAATATTACTAGCCAAGTTTTCTTACAATCAACTTGATGAGTGTCCTGTGATAGTTTATATGTTGTATTGTCTATTGGTACCTTTGTCAGGCAAAAGATGACAAGTGTTTTTTAAGAGTACTTTCCCTGATATGTTATGTTTTTTGAGGACCCTAATCCATGACCAAAAGCAAAGATACATGGACGTTGCATTGTTCAACATTTAGCAAGTGAATTCCGCTCAAACAGGCGCTAGGGGGTCGTCTTGAACTTACTATGAGCCTGAAGTAAAAGTGTTTGCTCTTTGTTGAGGGCTTCATAGTGGCTTCAAGATGAAGAACAACAAAGAATTTAGCGATGTTCCGTTTGCTTAATCTTTCCATAAATTTAAAGGGATTTTGTCCCATGTACATTTTCCCCATATTCCTTTTTTTTTGTTCTTTAGTAGTAAGTCTTCCAAGGAAGACGTGTCGTCTGCGTAATAAGTAAAAAAAACATTCCAAGTTCTGTCAATCAGGAGGTGCTCATTTGAGAGATTCCAAACTCTGTTACAAGTTATAGGTCCTCATACCGATATTCTATGCCAAATTTCAGAAGGCTGGGATATGTGTTTCACTGAAAGTCATAATAACCAGATACTCCGACATTCACCATACTATAACCTAGTTTTCACTCCCTGCAACGCGGCAAAGATAGTTCTCTGCCATAGCTTTATTTCACAATATCTACCCTTTGAAATATTTCTATGAAAAATTGTCCAAGTCCAAAGATCATTGCAGAAAGCATTTGTCAAAGTAAAATTATATCCCCTTCAGTGTGTTAGACAGTGATCAAATCCCTTCATGCACATCTGCATTCAAAGTCCTTACTTTTTGTAAAGTTTTATTCAAATCCCTCCATTGGTTTGAGTGGAGTTATGCTTACCATGTAATCTGTGAAGATAGAATCAACTAGAAGTGGGAGCAGTCGCAAACGACAGCTAATCCCCTCGCCCGCTGTCAAGAAATAATAACCCTAACATAATCTAAAGATGTATGAATGTTGAAGGTACATCCACTGAACAGTAAGATCATTGATGTGCAACTTGTAGTAGCTCAGATATAAACATTAATGGAAACTTTAACCAAAGTCAGTCAAGTGTAAAATGTAGGTCAAAGTGATCCAATTATCATCTGAGGCTGCAAGACTCTCGGAAGATGCATCCACTGACCACAGATGATTGATGTCGCACATAGGGTATTTCATACATGAACATTAACGCAAACTTTAACCTGAGTCATTGAAACATAAATGTAGGTCAGGGTGACCCAATTATCATCTGAAGCAGCATCACTCTCCAAGACGCATCCACTGACAAAAGATGATTGATGTGCCACATGTAGTATCTCATATATGAACCTTCACACAAACTGTAACCTGAGTCATTGAAGCGTAAAATGTAGGTCAGAGTGACCCAATTATCATCTGAAGCAGCATCACTCTCCAAGACGCATCCACTGACCAAAGATGATTGATATGCCACATGTAGTTTCTCAGATATGAACCTTAACGCAAACTTTAACCTGAGGTGGGATGAACGGACAGACACTCGGACGGATACTCGGACGGACGGGCGAGATGCTATATCCCCTCCCCAACTCCGTTGGGCGAGGGGATAATGAAAAGTCAAGGTTTAATTACCTCCCATTGGGACAATAATTATAATCCTTCATGCACATCTCCTAATACTGTTCTTCCCTTGTGTAAAGTTTTATCAAAATACTTCTTTTGGTTTAAGAGGAGTTGTGCTTACAAGGTAATCTGTGCAGATGGATTCAACGAATTATCTCCCATTCCTGGTTTCAGACAATAACTTTATTCCCTCGTGCACATCTCCTTATACTGTCCTTCAGTTGTGTGAATTTTCATCAAAATCCTTCAAGTGGTTTAAGAGGAGTTGTGCTTATGAGGAAATATATGCAGATGGAATCAATGAAAACTCAATACTGATATTTTATAACCAACCAAACTACAGAAGTTAAGTTATTATAAAGTTATACATGTTATATAGTATATAAAGAAGCCTATTGCTAAAAAGTTATTGGCTACAACTGAAATAAACAACTACATTTACTGCTACATCCTTTTCACTGACTTCAGTACTTGAGCTCCAGATGATAAGATATGACAAAATGAAACAGAAAGACTGACACAAGTGATGAAAGTAAAGTGACGGATACATCTACTGTATTTTCAAATGGTCATCGTCTTGATTTGTTCATTAAAACTACATTAAGTTACAAATAAACTTCACAGCCCCAAGATGCTGCCCTCAAAGCATCGGGGACAGTTTGGAGCTGTTGTCTGCTCCCAATATATGATAATGTTTGCAAATGAGGCTAAAAGGTGTGTGGTCATGATCTCAAATCAAAATGGCATGGCCATCAACCTTTACTGTAGAACCTACAGCAACACTCAAACCAATAAGTACCTATGCTATCTTGATTCCAACAATCTCAGTTATAGGGTGATGACACAGACCTTTCAAATGGGAGACAGAGCAGATAGAAGGACTAAAAAAAGAATGGAGCTTTGATGGAGTTTTATCTGGAGTTCTCCAAAGATCTCAACGGTAGTAACAAGGACCACTATTTAGTGCCAGAGGATTGAGCAGGTACGCAATAATAAATCCTAATGCATATAATTCTACAATGTAAAGCGCAAATAGGAGTATGGATTTGTTGCCATGATGACATAAGGTGCAATTGACCCTAGTTAGAGAACCATCTCTTTTTTAACATTTATCAAAGACGTATACGTCCTTCATTTATCCACGTGTTGCTGGTTACAACTACATTTACAAGAAAAATTGGGGACGAAACAATTTCAATGAAAGGGAATTAATCTTATGATTTTATTATGCCAAGTTTTCTTACTATTGACTCAATGAGTGCTCTGTGGTTATTTATATGTTCTGAATGTCTTCTGTTGGTCTTTTTTTCGGGCGATGGATGACAGCACTTTTTTAACAATTTTCCAGTTAACTTTATATTTGTTGGCCATCCCGCATCCATGACATGTAATAACATGGATGTCACGTTGCTTGACATCTAGCGATCAAACCGGTGCTAGGGGCAATCTTTAACTTACTGTGAGGTATGAGCAAAGCTCATTGTTGAAGGCCACAAGGTGATTTCAAGATGAAGAACAACAATAAAAGCGTTGTTCCATTGCTTGTTTTTATCATGCTTTTGTAGAGACTTTGTCTCATGTGCATTTACTCTATATCCCTTCATTGATTATTTAATTGGTTTCTTTAATTGTACAATTCCAGGATTTCTACCTGTTTTTCTCTTATTGTATTCGTTTTCACAGATATCTCCTATCCAGGAATGATTGAACAAATTCAAAGGTTTTCCTGTTTTCCCTGGTGTGTGGGAACCCTGTTTGGATGTTCAGCCAGTGTGTAAAATCCTCAAGACACAACTACATGTCAAATATCAAATTTCAAACTTGGTGACAGTGGAAACATCAACATTAATTTGCCACTAAAATTTATCTCTACTGATACTAATGTAACTGCATACCAAATATCAATGGCCTATTATGTGTGGTTAATGTTAAACAGCTGCAAGATAAAATTAAACATTTGATAAAAGTCAGTGGTGCATGACTTTAGGGGAAAAGGGGGGGTGGGGGGGCATAGACATAAAATGCCACTAAAACTGATCTGTACTGATGCTAATGCAACTGCATACCAAAGATCAATAGGTTACCGTCAGTGGTGATGTTAAACAGATTCAAGATAAAACTTAAACTTTGATAAACAGTGCAAAATTTGGAGGTCAATGGGCATGCCTGCCAACCTCCAAAAGTACTGTGGTGGGTCGTGACCCAACATTGTGCATTCAAATGTTGGGTCATAGCGCATGACGGCATATTTTCAAAGTTAAACTCTGTTTCAGACAATGAAACTAGAGGCTCAGAGACTGAGCCTGTATCGCTCAGCTGACAAAATGCTTCTATGCCAAGCATGTCCAAAAATTATGTTTATGACCAATGGGGTCTAATGTTTAGCTATGTTCTCCATTAGCACCTGTGTTTTTTTTCTGATCCTATTTAAATGATTAATTTTTGCAAAGGACTTTCTATATATTTAGTTAAATTTGCTTGAATAGTTTCAGAGAAGAGGATGAAAAGGATGGTATTCTCATAACGGGCTAATGTTAAACTATATTCTGTAGTGATGTTCCGATTATTGATTATAATCGATAATCGATCGATTTTCACATAAAATCGATTAATTGATTATAATTTTCAATAATCGATAATCAGATGCCAGTTAAATTTTGCAGAAAATTAAGCATTTTTCTGTCTGATAATTCTAGAGTGGGTTATAAAAAGTAATAAAATTGTTTATCAGAAGTGGAGTTCTCTTAATATAGCATACTGTTTAGAATTGTTCTCAACCAACAGGTTATAAACATGATAAATACATATGCATTATCAAACCGACGGTGAAAATTGATATATAGTTTGAATTTTTGCAATATAACAGCACAGCAAACATGGTTAAAACCAAACTCTATAAGCACTATAAGGGTATCCGATTTTAATCGATAATCGAATCGGAAGGTACAACCGATTTTTCCGATTAATCGATTATGATTTTTGTATCCGATTCCCAACACTAATATTCTGCACTGGTGGCCATATTTTTGATCTGATCTAAATGAAATGAGAAAGTACCTTTAGTGCATCATTCCTGTAAAGTATTGTTGAATTTGCTTCAGTGGTTTCAGAGGAGAAGATGAAAATGTAATTTTCCCATAGGGTCCAACGTTAAAAGTATGTTCCATGCTGGCTGCCATGTTTTTATCGGATCGGAATGAAATGAGCAATCTTTGTTTCGGACCTTGAGTGCATTATTCCTGTAAAGTTTGGTTGAGTTTGCTTCCTTAGTTTCAGAGGAGAAGATGAAAATGTGATTTTCTCATAGGGCCCTATGTTAAACGTAAGTTCCGCGCTGGCGGCCATGTTTTTTATGGGATCGGAACGAAATAAGCAATCTTTGTTAAGGACCCTTAGTACATCATTCCTGTAAAGTTTGGTTGAATTTGCTTCAGTCGCTTCAGAGGAAAAGATGAAAATGTTATTTTCCCTTAGGGTCCAATGTTAAACTATGTTCCGTGCTGGCGGCCATGTTTTTTATCCGATTGGAACAAAATGTGCAATCTTTTTTGTTAAGGACCTTAAGTACATCATTCCTGATAACTTTGGTTGAATTTATCTCAGCGGTTTGAGGGGAGAAGATGAAAATGCGATTTTCCAATTGGGTCCAATGTTAAACCTAAGTTCCGCCCTGGCGGCCATGTTTTTTGTCCAATCGGAACAAAATGAGCAGTCTTTGTTAAGGACCTTTCGTACATCATTCCTGTAAAGTTTGGTTGAATTTGCTTCAGTGGTTTCAGAGGAGAAGACGAAAATGTGATTTTTCCCACAGGGTCCAATGTTAAACTAGGTTCCGTGCTGGCGGCCATGTTTTTTATCAGATCGGAATGAAATGAGCAATCTGTGTAAGGGACCTTGAGTACATCATTCCTGTAAAGTTTGGTTGAGTTTGCTTCCGTAGTTTCAGAGGAGAAGATGAAAATGTGATTTTCCCATAGGGTCCAATGTTAAACCTTAGTTTGCTGGCGGCAATGTTTTTTGTTGAATCAGAACAAAATGAGCAATCTTTGTTAAGGACCTTTAGTAAAACATTCCTGTAAAGTTTGGTTGAATTTGTTTCAGTGGTTTCAGAGAAGAAGATGAAAATGTGATTTTTCCCATAGGGTCCAATGTTAAACTATGTTCCGTGCTGGCAGCCACGTTTTTTATCGGATCAGAATGAAATGAGCAGTGCTTGTTAAAGAATTTTAGTACATCATTCCTGTAAGGTTTGGTTGAATTTGCTGCAGTGGTTTCAGAGGAGATGAGGAAAATGTGATTTTTCCTATAGGGTCCAATGTTAAACCTAAGTTCCGTGCTGGCGGCCATGTTTTTTGTCGGATCGGGACGAACTGAGCAGTCTTTGTTCCGGACCTTTAGTACATCATTCCTATAAAGTTTGGTTGAATTTGCTTCAGTGGTTTCAGAGGAGAAGAGGAAAATGTGATTTTTCCCATGGGGTCCAATGTTAAACCTAAGTTCCGCGCTGGCAGCCATGTTTTTTTTTCGGATCGGAACGAAATGAGCAATCTTTATAAAGGACCTTTAGTACATCATTCCTGTAAAGTTTGTTTGAATTTGCTTCAGTGGTTTCAAAGGAGAAGATGAAAATGTGAAAAGTTAACGGACGACGGATGGACGGACAGACGGACGCCGGACGCCAAGTGATTGCAATAGCTCACAATGACCCTTCGGGTCAGGTGAGCTAAAAAATAACCAAACATATGCATTGCATTCAGGTTTTGTCAATTAGTGCTAGTTCTCATCAGAAACTGAGACTTGTGTTGTATTGTCTTGTTCCTTGGTGTATATCTACTAGATATACTTAGATGATAGGTATTACTGTGTTTCTCTAATGAGAATTTATTTAGTGGAATACTATTTACTCAATGTATTCAGACTGAAAACAGTTGCAAAGGAACTTAGTAATTTCATTAGAAATTGATTAAAAAACTAAAATCATTTATTCTTAACTTCATCAAATTAAATATATGGAGAAAATATTCAAAGTACTAACAAAAACTTAGAGAATTTTTAAGATATTTCAATAATTTGGGGTATTTATTAGTGTTAACATCAAAATCTTAGGGCCATTTTTAATAAAATGGAAAATTATTCAAGGGAGGTAATTAGCGATATTTATAAACATTATCGTATCAGAAAAGATTGTGTTGATTCTTTGTTTATCATTGTCAGTGCTTGCTAATTATTAAATAAACAACAACTGTCCTAATTATTCCCCTAATCAACACTAATTACATAGTCTAATTAACTTATTTACCTGTCAGAATGCTACTTGAGTTGATTGACACAAATCGATAAACGGACATTCAATTTTCACCTGACCAATTTTCAGGTGAAAACTGTGACCCGCAGCATGTCATGCTTACCGGCGGGTGATGGGACGTTTTTGCGGGTGTGACTCAGCAAATGTGGGTCACTTGGCAGGTATGTCAATGGGGTGTGACTGCAGCGGCATAAACATAAAACACCATAAATAAAAATTGAATCCCACTTACAGTTTTAGAAAAAATTGTGACATAAAATTCTATATATTGTACAACAATGAAAAACAATGCTGTCTTGGCAAACAGGAAGTGCTTATGACTTAACCTTGAAATCTGAAAACACGACAGATTGGACCATAAGGAAGCTCTATGCAAAACAACAATTGAATCCCACTTACAGTTTCACAAAAAATTGTGACGAAAAATTCCATATATTGTACAACTATGAAAAATCTGTGCAAATGCTAATGCAACTGCATACCAAATACAAGAGCTGGCGCCGAATGGCAGCCTGATATACCCCGCTCATTGTACCCTGAATCAATGTGGCAAGTGAAACTTTAATAGTGTCGGACACAATACAAGTATAAAAACAATTAAATAATCCTAGTAACCGACATTTTCAATGATAACTGTCTGCACAACAATTAAAACTGCCTTACATTTTCAAAAGAAATTGTGATGAAAAATTCCATATATTGTACAATGAAAAACAATGACATCTCAGTAAACAGGAAGTGCTTATAACCTAACCTTGATATCCAACTACACGATAGATTGGACCATAAAGAAGCTCTGTGCAAAACAACAATTGAATCCAACTTACAGTTTAAGAGAAAATTATGACAAAAAAATTCCATATATTGTATAACATTGAAAACAATGAACTTTGGCAAAGAGGAAGTGGTCATGACATAACCTTGAAATCTGAAAACACGATAGATTGTACCATAAGGAAGCTTTGTGCAAAAAAACAATTGAATCTTAACTAACAGTTTCTGAAAAAATTGTGATGAAAAATTCCATATATTGTACAGCATTGAAAATCAATGAGGTTTCAGCAAACAAAAAGTGCTAATGACGTAACCTTGAAAACGAAATACATAATGGATTGGACCATAAGGAACCTCTGTACAAATAAAAAATTGAATCCCACTTACAGTTTTAGAAAAAATTGTGACATAAAATTCCATATATTGTACAACAATGAAAAACAATGCTGTCTTGGCAAACAGGAAGTGCTTATGACTTAACCTTGAAATCTGAAAACACGACAGATTGGACCATAAGGAAGCTCTAAGCATAACAACAATTGAATCCCACTTACAGTTTCACAAAAAATTGTGACGAAAAATTCCATATATTGTACAACAACGAAAAACAATGACGTCTCAGCAAACAGGAAGTGCTTACAGCGTAACCTTGAAATCGGAATACACAGTAGATTGGACCATAAGAAGCTCTGTGCAAAACAACAATTGAATCCCACTTACAGTTTCACAAAAAATTGTGACGAAAAATTCCATATATTGTACAACAACAAAAAACAATGACGTCTCGGCAAACAGGAAGTGCTTACAGCATAACCTTGAAATCGGAATACACAATAGATTGGACCATAAGGAAGCTCTATGCAAAACAACAATTGAATCCCACTTACAGTTTCACAAAAAATTGTGACGAAAAATTCCATATATTGTACAACAACGAAAAACAATGACGTCTCGGCAAACAGGAAGTGCTTACAGCGTAACCTTGAAATCGGAATACACAATAGATTGGACCATTAGGAAGCTCTTTGCAAAACAACAATTGAATCCCACTTATAGTTTCAGAAAAAATTGTGACGAAAAATTCAATATATTGTACAACAATGAAAAACAATGACGTCTCGGCAAACAGGAAGTGCTTATGACGTAACCTTGAAATCTGAATAAACGATAAATTGGACCATAAGGAAGCTCTGTTCAAAACAACAATTGAACCCTACTTACAGTTTCAGAAAAAATTGTGACGAAAAATTCCATATATTGTACAACAATGAAAAACAATGACGTCTCGGCAAACAGGAAGTGCTTACAGCGTAACCTTCAAATCAAATACACCATAGATTGGACCATAAGGAAGCTCTGTGCAAAACAACATTTGAATCCCACTTACAGTTTCAGAAAAAATTGTGACGAAAAATTCCATATATTGTACAACAATGAAAAACGATGACGTCTTGGCAAACAGGAAGTGCTTACAGCGTAACCTTGAAATCGGAATACACGATAGATTGGACCATAAGGAAGCTCTGTGCAAAACAACAATTGAATCCCACTTACAGTTTCAGAAACTAGAGGCTCAGAGACTGAGCCTGTATCGCTCACCTGGCAAAATGCTTCTATGCCATACATGACTAAAAAAGATGCATTCTTACCAATGGGGTCAAATGTTTAGCTATGTTCTTCATTAGCACCCATGTTTTTTGTCTGATCCTATTGAAATGAATAATTTTTGCAAAGGACCTTCTTAACATTTCAGAGATGATGATTATAAGGATGGTTATCTCATTCCTGGCTCCAATGTTAAACTATGTTCTGCACTGGAGGCCATCTTTTTTTGTCAGATCCAAGTGCCTTCCATACATCTTTACTGTAAAGATTGGTTGAATTTGCTTCAGTAGCGTCAGAGGAGATAGCAAATATATGCTTTTCCCATAGGGTCACATGTTAAACTATGTTCTGCGCTGGCAGTCATGTTTTTAAGGGAATCGGAAAAATTTCGGCAATCTACATAAAAGACCTTCCATACATCATTCGTGTAGAGTTTGGTTCAATTTGCTTCAGTAGCTTCAGAGGAGATAGCAAATATATGCTTTTCCCATAGGGTCACATGTTAAACTATGTTCTGCGCTGGCAGCCATGTTTTTAAGGGAATCGGAAAAATTTCGGCAATCTACATAAAAGACCTTCCATACATCATTCCTGTACAGTTTGGTTCAATTTGCTTCAGTAGCTTCAGAGGAGATAGCAAATGTATGCTTTTCCCACAGGGTCACATGTTAAACTATGTTCTGCGCTGGCAGCCATGTTTTTCAGGGAATCGGAAAAATCTTGGCAATTAAGATAAAAGACCTTCCAAACATCACTCCTGTAGAGTTTGGTTCAATTTGCTTCAGTAGCTTCAGAGGAGATAGCAAATATATGCTTTTCCCATAGGGTCACAAGTTAAACTATGTTCTGCGCTGGCAGCCATGTTTTAAAGGGAATCGGAAAAATTTCGGCATTCTACATAAAAGACCTTCCATATATCATTCCTGTAAAGTTTGGTTCCATTTGCTTAAGTAACTTCAGAGGAGATAGCAAATAATTGCTATTCTCTAAGGGTCCCATGTTAAACTATGTTCTGTGCTGGCGGCCATGTTTTTTCACGGATCGAAAAAATTTCGGTAAACTAAGTAAAGGACCTTCCATACATCATTCCTGTGAAGTTTGGTTCAATTTGCTTCAGTAGCTTCAGAGGAGTTAGCAAATATATGCATTTCCCATAGGGTCCCATGTTAAACCATGTTCTGCGCTGGCGGTCATGTTTTTTCACGGATGGAAAAAATTTCGGCAAACTAGGTAAAGGACCTTCCATACATCATTCCTGTAAAGTTTGTCCCCATTTGCTTCAGTAACTTGAAAGGAGATAGCAAATATTTGCTTTTCCCATAGGGTCCCATGTTAAACTATGTTCTGCGCTGGCGGCCATGTTTTTTCACAGATCGAAAAAATTTCGGCCAAGTAAAGGACCTTCCATACATCATTCCTGTAAAGTTTGGTTAAATTGGCTTCAGTAGCTTCAGAGGAGATAGCAAATATATGCATTTTCAAATAGGGTCCCACGTTAAACTATGTTCGGCCCTGGTGGCCATGTTTTTTGGCGGATCTGAAAAATTTTGGCAATCTTTGTGAAGGACCTATCATACATCATTCCTGTAAAGTTTGGTTAAAATTGGTCCAGTGGTTTTAGAGGAGATAGCAAAAATATGAAGAGTTTACAGACGACGACGGAAGATGGACGACGGACACCAAGTGATGGCAAAAACTCACATGGCTTTTGGCCAGGTGAGCTAAAAATTGTAACGAAAAATTCAATATATTGTACAACAATGAAAAACAATGAAGTCTTGGCATACAGGAAGTGCTCATGATGTAACCTTGAAATTCGAATACTCGATAGATTGGACCATAAGGAAGCTCTGTGCATAACAACAATTGAATCCCTCTTACAGTTTCAGAAAAAAAATGTGACGAAAAATTCCCTATGTTGTACAACAATAAAAAAAAAGAGGCAGACTGAGCCTGTATCGCTCACCTGACAAAACGCTTCTATGCCATGCTTGACCAAAAATTATCATGTTTTTTACCAATGGGGCAGGGTGTTTAAGTATATTCTCAATTATAACCTGTGTGTTTTGCCTGATCCTATTAAAATGAGTAATTTTTGCAAAGGACCTTCTATACATTTAATTTGCTTTAATTGTTTTGAGAGAAGATGAAGAAAAGGATGGTTTTCTCATACTGGGCTCCAATGTTAAACTATGTTCTGCACTTGAGGCAATGGTCGGATTGAAATGAAATGTGCAATTTTTGTAAAGTACCTTCAGTCATCATTCCTGTAAAGTTAGGTTGAATTTGCTTCAGTGGATTCAGAAGAGTAGATGAAAATGTGATTTTTCCATAGGGTAAGATGATAAACTATGTTCCGTGCTGGCAGCCATGTTTTCTAAAGGATTGTAACGAAATGAGCCATCTTTGTTAAGGACCTTCTATTCATCCTTCCTGTCAAGTTTGGTTGATTTGCTTCTGCAGTTTCAAAGGAAAAGATGAAAATGTGATTTTTCCCATAGGGTCCAATATTAAACCTAAGTTCCGCGCTGGCAGCCATTTTTTTATCGGATCGAAACAAAATGAGCAACCTTTGTAAAGGACCTTTAGTACATCACTATTGTAAAGTTTGATTGAATTTGCTTCTGTTATTTCAGAGAAGTAGATGAAAATGTGATTTTCCCATAGGGTCCTATGTTAAACCATGTTCTGTGCCGCCATGTTTTTCATCGGATCGTAACGAAATGAGCAAACTTTGTTAAGGACCTTAAGTACATCACTCCTGCAAAGTTTGGTACAATTGGCTTCTGCCGTTTCAGAGCAGAAGATAAAAATGTGATTTTTCCCATAGGGTCCTATGTTAAACCTAAGTTCCGCACTGGCGGCCAGGTTTTTTATCGGATCAGAACAAAATGAGCAATCGTTGTAAAGGACCATCAATACATCATTCCTGTAAAGTTTGGTTGAATTTGCTTCAGCGGTTTCAGAGAAGTAGATGAAAAGTGATTTTCCCATAGGGTCCTATGTTAAACTATGTTCCGTGGTGGCGGCCATGTTTTTCGTCGGACCGGAACAAAATGAGCCATCTTTGTTAAGGACCTTAACTACATCATTCCTGTAAAGTTTGGTTGAATTTGCTTCAGCGGTTTCAGAGAAGTAGATGAAAATCTGATTTTCCCATAGTGTCCTATGTTAAACTATGTTCTGTGCTGGCGGCCATGTTTTTTGTCAGATCGGAACAAAATGAGCCATCTTTGTTACGATTCTTAAGTACATCATCCCTGTAAAGTTTGGTTCAATTTTCTTCAGCCTTTTCAGAGCAGAAGATGAAAATATAATTTTTCCCATGGGTCCAATGTTAAACCTAAGTTCTGCGCTGGCCGCCATGTTTTTTATCGGATCAGAACGAAATGAGTAATCTTTGTAAAGGACCTTTCATACATCATTCCTGTAAAGTTTGGTTGAATTTGCTTCAGTGGTTTCAGAGGAGTAGATGAAAATGTGATTTTCCCATAGGGTCCAATGTTAAACCATGTTCCGTGCTGGTGGCCATGTTTTTCGTCGGATCCGAACACAAAATGAGCCATCTTTGTTGTGGACCTTAAGTACATCATTCCTGTAAAGTGTGGTTCAATTTGCTTCAGCCTTTTCAGAGATGAAAATGTGATTTTTCCCATAGGGTCCAATGTTAAACCCAAGTTCCGTGCTGACGGCCATGTTTTTTATTGGATGGGAAGGAAATGAGCAATCTTTGTATAGGACCTTCCATACATCATTCCTGTAAAGTTTGGTTGAATTTGCTTCAGTGGTTTCAGAGGAGAAGAGGATAATGTGAAAAGTTAACGGACGATGGACGGACGACAGACGCCAAGTGATCATGGCAATAGCTCACACTGACCCTTCGGGTCAGGTGATCTAAAAACAATAAAGTCTCGGCAAACAGGAAGTACTTATGCGGTAACCTTGAAATCTGTATATACTTATCAGACCATCATGAGAAAGTTTTTGCCATTTTTTTCTGTAAAGTAGTTGCTGAGAAAAGTGTGGTTAAGGACAGATGAAGGAACAACCGAATGAATGAACAGACAAACGGATGGAGGTAAACCAGTATACCCCCACTACTGTGTAGCAGGGGTATAATAAATGGGTTACCATTAGTGGTTGTTGCTGAACTGATGCAGGAAAAAACTTAAACAATTATGGATGCCACCAGAATCATCACCCCTAAGTCTTACCTTTTCTGACTTTCATTGGAAGCTCAACAAAAATCAGAAAATTTTGAAAATTCCGTGAAAAAAAAGCAATATCTCCTACATTGCCTTTTGGATTATCCTCAAAATTACAGGTTAGTTATATCATGGCAAAAATTCAATCAATTTACACTGAACCTGTTAAAGTATTGGAAACAAATCAAGAAAAATGTAAAAAAAAAATTAATTTTTGGTGAATAAAGGGCAATAACTCTTCACTGGGTTTCAGTATTTTTGCAAAACTGAAGGATACTGATTTCAACCTGATCATCACTAGAGTAAGTTTTGTTTTAGCTTTTTTGTTTTTAATTTTAGAGGAAAACCAATAGACATCTTACCAAGTGTGTCTGGTATTTCTGAGGTGGTGGAAGGTTTTGATGTAACAATGACGATATTTTGTCGTTCTGATTTAAATCGACCACCACGTTTTTCTCCCTCATCTTCACTCTCATCAGATTCTCCATGTGATGCTTCATCCTCATATTGAAATTTCTACAAATATATCATCATATAATCAGCATTCCTAAAACATTCAAGGCTTGCAGTTGAGCCAAAATTTTTATAACAAAAGTTGTCAGATGACAACATAGCTCGCTGGAGATAAGTGTTATGAAAAAATTTTACCATTGACAGTACTGGGTATTTGTTGAAAATATTTCAAGTGGGTAAACAGGAAGTAGATGTCCAACAGACCTGAAATTCGATAAGAGCAATAGGCAACCTCGTACTTATGTCACATACAAAAAAAAACAGTAGTAAAGTCAGAAGAATGCAAAATCGAAAGGAAGTAAAACAGACTTTAATCACAAAATCTTAGCATGCTCACTTAAGTGTGAAATAGAGGTCAAGCAGTGTTTTACATATCTCAAATGAAAAGTGGTTGTTTTGGAAATAAAGGTGGTTGTTTTAACCACCTTTAACACTGTCAAGGACAAAAGTGTATCACAGACTGTCATGTACTACCCAAGACTGACCTCTATACCATATATCGCCGACCTACCACTAACAGTAACAGAGACACTGAACTAATCACAAAAACTCAACTTCTTAATTGTTTAGAAAAATTTTGTAACCTTCTAACCTTAATACTTAATCTATATGGTGAATCAAGACTATCAATTCCAAGTTTTATTTGTAAGCTCTAATAAATCACTAAATCGTATACCATTAATATTAATATACTACCTCATGTGTTGTCTCTGCATCTTCTTGTGGGTCATAAATGGATTCTTCTACCAAATTCTCATTATAGGATTGGTCTTCTTGCTGATAATAATGAGACATGATTGATAATGTTTGAACTAATATATTTTATGTACATATTTTAACATATTTATATTCAAGTTTAATCTTTTATCTAAAGAATGTGCAGATTCTTGGCTGAAAAGGCCATAAGAAGTGTCATGATACAGAACCTTATTTTGCATAATGTCATATGTACAAATAAAGGGAAACTGTATCTAAAATATCCACTAACGAAATTTGTCACCACATTAAAACTGAAATCAGACTGATATAACAGGCTGTGATAAAGTTAAATTAATTTCATTTAATTCAATAAATATCCAAAAACATAATTCTAAATTCTATAATCCAAAAATGAGTCAATTTATAAATATCCAAATTTCCTAAATAAATAGCTGACTTAAGTTGGAACTCGGGTAGAGACTGGAGTCCCACATGAACACAACCTGGTAAAGACTCAGGTTCATCCCCAATACCGGTAATATATGGTCCTGCTGAAGACTTTTGTAAGTACTCCAACCTAATTGGTTGAATTTATTACCTCGATCCATATTGAAGAGTAAACTTGAGGAACCCTAGGCTTTGCAAGGGTCACTTAGGTTTTAATGGCATGAAATACATAACCAATCAGAATTCAGTTTACAAAATGCTTCTTATTCCTTCGCGACCCCATAGTTCAAAGTGAAGACGGCCAATAACAAATCTCTCTGACCATAAAGTTTTTACCCTCTCCCTTTTGCCTTCACCCTTAAATGACACCTTTTATCCAATCAAATTCATTCTTACTTCTCCTATCCATATCTCTGGTTCCATATCTATAAACAATCTCTTGTATCAGGTCCATCTTACATTTACTTGTTGATATTTCCCAGATATCAATAAAGGGCTATGCCTAGCGCAGCATGATACGACCGCAGCATGTCAACCACTGAAATTTGGACAAGAATGTGGACACAGTAATTTGGTGGACACAATAAGGACCTTGTCACAGAAATTAACTGGACACAAACTATTGAAAATAAAAATTAGCTCTTTTAATCCCTTATTACTAGGATATTGTAAGAGCTAAGAAATTCTGTTGACTACCATCAAGAAAAACCCAAAGAAAAAACTCAGGTTGAAATCCAATGAAAAATAAAGATTTCACATATTTTGAAGTATTGCAATTTGGCCCCTTTGACCCATTATAGCTTGGAAACCAAAGAGCAATGCAAAATATACTGCCATATCACTGAAAGCTTAAAATGAGAACAATCCAAAGATAAAAATCCCATTAAATTTAATGAAAAATAAAGACTTCACATATTTCTAATGATTGCAATTTTGACCTCTTTGATCCCTTATAGCTCGGAAACGGTAAGAGCTACATCAAATCTGTTGACATACTGCTGAAAG
>MJUU01017128.1:0-17505 GCA_002080025.1 Modiolus philippinarum | reverse complement strand
TATAGGTCAAAGTGACCTAATTTTGCCTGGAGGCTGACCTACCATCAGAGATGCATGCATATGCAAGGTTACATGATCCTACCATGTATAGTGACTGAGATCTGAACTCAGACGTAAACTTGGATGTAAGTTGTTCAAGCGGAAAATATAGGTCAGAGAGACCTAATTTTCTTGGAGGCTGTGAGATAGCCCAAGATGCAACTGCATACAAAGTTTGATGATCCTACCATGCATAGTTGCAGAGATATATGCCCAAATGCGGACGAGGACGTAGACGTAGACGTAGACGCGGACACCGGGGGTACTCCAATAGTCCCCTCAACTTCGTTGAGGCGAACTAAAAATTGATTCAAAATATCCAACAGAAACTATGCATCTTTTGTGCATGTGCTAAGAGTGTTATATTGGTATTATAACATGACTATTTACAAAGCTAATACAGGAAGCCATATTAGAATGAGAGATTTACAAATTCTAACAGACACTTTGGATAACGTATGCAATATTATTACGTTTTAAAACTTTTTGATCGAGATAAATCATTATTTTAATATTTCGACAGTTTCGAAAAATCAGCTATAAAATGCCGCTTTATTGTAGTTTTTAATGCTCTCCAAAATATTAACTGATCCTTATTAGCATAATTTGCTTAAAATTAATGTTGACTTTATTCATATTGAACCAGACAGTGTGTGTTTTACTATTTAATGTATTAGCTTTCAATGCACTTCAAATTTTACCTCATTACATATTTCATGAGTTATATGTGGATGCCTAATTTGCATTTGACGAGGTTTAATTAAACTTTAATATTCTTATATATAATTCATAAATTCCAGGCCCCTGAATCGGGTTTCAGGGACTCCGGCTACAGAGCTGCCGGGCGTCTCCAGTTGGTAGATAGGGGAATGCCCTGTCAGATAAGTCGGGTCATAATAGGGAAGCCTGACCACGAACCATTTTAGCCAAACTGAACGAAGACATGCCATGCTTGTATGCAGTATAAAGACCTCCCCTGTATTTTTTTATATAAATAGAGCAGTCACTTTGGCTAAATTTCCCGCCCCTTGTTGCCCCGGTTATTTCTTCCACCTTTGTTCTTTCTTCTTTTACATGTACTAATATTTTTATTGATTAATTGCATTCATTCTGATAGCTGAAATATTGCTCACTGGAGTTAAACTCTAACTAATATATCAATCAATTTACAAACAAGTCTCTTTAAAGGTTTAGTCCTTCACGAGCTAAATTGTTCGTTGCCTGATCCTTCACGGGCAGAAAATATCAGTTTTTACGTTTTTAATGTTGATATATTGTATATAAATTATTATTTTTTTGCATAAATAAGTTGATTGGTTATTACAATATCAAAGTTTGTCAATATCTTGCAAAATTATGTCTATTTTGTAAATAAAATAAACGAAATAACACCTTTTGTGACCATATCTTCACGATGAAAATGTGGGTGAGGAGTCTGCCTTCAACGTTTTTGAGAAAACTATGCATTTTCCAACCATGTATTTAGCATGGATGATAGGTATTGTTGAACTATTTTGACAGACATATTTAAATTTTAGAAATTGATCCTTATAAAAGGAATATAATGAAATAATCATTGACCTTCAATGTTTTCCGCAATAGAAAGTCCTTCAAGAACCGTTGCCTGATCCATCACACATCCCATGCAATACTTGACTGCCATTACCTAGTCCTTCACATGCATTTTTCTCGATAAACAGAATGATGCCTGTGTTCATTGGGTGAGGGGATAATAAACTATTCATTACCTGAGAGATGTCTCCAGTATCATTTGTGTCAAATTCTAAATCCTCATCTGGATCTAGCAATTCAATTTCATCTTCGTATACCAGGTCACTTGGCTTGCTGTTAAAAAACAATATTTACTAGGTATGTTAGTTGTTTAAGCTCCAAATTTTTCCTTTTCAATTATCCAACATGATGATATTAATCTGAGACAAATAAAACAGCAAAATAAATGTTTCTTAGTCATAATAATATCAGGTTATTATGTCTATGACATATATATATACCTTTTTTTTCTTAACAAAAATCCTTTTACATGGACACTGGCTTACATAGATGGTCTTTATTAAAAGATCTAATTAAATTATAATTACACCTTATGTAAGTAACCTGCATTCTGATTGGTTAATAGCCATTGTTTTTTTGTTTTTTTTTGCAAATACCCCTTCAACATGGTATTTGTCCCTGAGTCATCTGTGCGCTTTAATGATAGAGATATTTGGTGTAATTAAACACATATATCATGAACGTCGGGGTATTTGCCAAACATAGAAAGCAGCCACAGCCTGCTATGCTCACCTTGTTGAAGCGGGAATGGACTTTAACCATTCTATCTAACCAAATTGCTCATGCTTAAAATGTAGGTCACAGACAGCATCCGAAACATGCATTGTTGTCATCCCAAAATGCATCATACATACCAGTATGGTTAATGTGGTCCTTGTCTGTAAGAGGGAATGGACTTACCTAGCCAAGTCACTCATGTCTAAAATGTAGGTCAGAGACAGCATCTGAAGTATGCATTGTTATTGTCATCCCAAAATGCATCATACATACCAGTATGATTGATGTGGGCCATGTCAGTAAGAGGGAATGGACTTTAACCATTCTACCTTACCATGTCTCTCATATGTAAAACGTAGGTCAGAGACAGCATCTGAAGTATGCATTGTTGTTGTCATCCCAAAATGCATCATACATACCAATATGGCTGATGTGGGCCATGTCAGTAAACAGGAAAAGACTTTAACCAATCTACCTAACCAAGTCACTCATGAGTAAAATGTAGGTCAGAGACAGCATCTGAAGCATGCATTGATGTTGTCATCCCAAAATGCATCATACATACCAGTATGGTTGATGTGGGAAATGTCAGTAAGCGGGAATAGACTTTAACCATTCTACCTAACCAAGTCGCTCATGCGTAAAATGTAGGTCACAGACAGCATCCGAAGCATGCATTGTTGTTGTCATCCCAAAATGCATCATATTTACCAATATGGTTGATGTGGGACATGCCAGTAAGCTGGAATGGACTTTAACCATTCTACCTAACCAAGTAGCTCAAGCATAAAATGTAGGTTAGAGACAGCATCCGAAGCATGCATTCCAGTCGTCATCCTGAAAAGCATCAGGAATACCAATATGGTTGATGTGGGCCATGTCAGTTAGCGGGAATGGACTTTGACCATTCTACCTAACCAAGTCACTCATGAGTAAAATGTAGGTCAGAGACAGCATCTGAAGCATGCATTGATGGTGTCATCCCAAAATGCATCATACATACCAGTATGGTTGATGTGGGCCACGTCAGTAAGTGGGAATGGACTTTAACCATTCTACATTTACCAAGTCGCTCATGCGTAAAATGTAGGTCACAGACAACATCCAAAGCATGCATTGTTGTTGTCATCCCGAAATGCATCAGGCATACCAATATGGTTGATATAGGGCATGTCAGTAAGCAGGAATGGACCTTAACCATTCTTCCTAACAGGACGTGGACGCGGACGCCGACGCTAGGGGTATCACATAAGCCCCCTTCACTTCGTGAGGTGAGCTGAAAATACAAGTCTAGGGTCTAAATTTCCCTCGCCTTTCAAGCTCCAGAAATTTTACCTCCCTGCGACTTGTATTTTTGGCAAATACCCCTCCTTAACATGATATATCTGTTCATTATTCCACTTTGACTAGTGGTTTCAGAGGATAAGACATTTGAATATGTTTCAGTTGGATCCAAGTTTGGCTCTGTTTTCAACAGGGCCCATCAAATGACTATTGTGCCAAAGGTTGGTTGTAATTGGCTAACAGTTGCAGAGAATAAAATCTTTGCATGTGTTCTCCTATAGGGTCCAATGCCAAACTATGTTTATCACTGGCATCCACCTTTTTTGCATCGGACCACCGCTAAAGGCTATTATTGCCAAGTTTGGTCAAATTGGCTAAGCAGTTTCAGAGAAGATTTTTGAATGTAGTTTTCCATAGGGTCCAACATCAAAACTATGTCTCCCACTGGCAGAGATCTTTGATTTAGCGCTGACCTGAAAAAACATCTTTTTGCAGGGACCACCTAAGGACTATTGTGGCCAAGTTTGGCTCCAACTGCCTCAGCAGTTTTAGAGGGGAAGATGTTTTTGAACAAGTTCTCCCATAGGGTCCAATGTTGAAGCTATGTTCCCAGCTGGCAGCCATCCTAGAAATAGCACTTACCTGAAATAAACACACCTTTTTGCAGGGGACATACTGAAGACTAATGTAAACATATTAATTTTCGCAGATGCTTATTTATACGGTTTATGAAAGATCGACATACTTGCAGGTATCAATTTTCACGGTTTTCAATGTTAAAAATTCTTAAAGGTTCCATGGAACCTAATGTCTCGCCCGCTCACTACATTGTCATTATAATTTGGCCTATATCTAGATGAGGTTGCTACCCGGTAGGTAGAATTTCAAGAAATATCTGATCATAGAGACTTTCATACCAAAATTGGTATCAGCTAATTTTGTACAGTGACTGTTTTCAATGAAATGTTTGCAAAAAATGTTTGGTTGCTAAGTAGAATTCAAAACATAGAAAGCAGCCACAGCCTGCTAAGCTCACCTCGTTGTGCAGCATTGTCACATGTTGCATATGTCAGTAAACAGGAATGGACTATAATCATTCTTTTTAACAGATTCAGTCATGCATAAATTGTAGTTTACAGTCTGCATCCGAAGCATTCATTGTTGTTGTCATCCCAAATTGCATCATACATACTGATATGGTTGCTAAGGGACATGTCAGTAAGCAGGAATGAACTTTAACCATTCTACCTAACCAAGTTGCTCATGCGTAAAATGTAGGTCAGAGACAGCATCAGAAGCATGCATTGTTGTTGTCATCCCAAAATGCATCCTAGATACCAATATGGTTGATGGGGGCCACGGCAGTAAGCAGGAATCGACTTTAACCATTCTATCTAACCAAGTCGCTCATGCGTAAAATGTAGGTCAGAGACAGCATCCAAAGCATGCATTGTTGTTGTCATCCAAAAATGCATCATACATACCAATATGGTTAATGTGGGCCATGTCAGTAAGCAGGAATGGACTTTAACCATTCTACCTAACCAAGTCGATCATGCATAAAATATAGGACAGAGACAGCATCCGAAGCATGCATTACTGTTGTTATCCCAAAATGCATCATACATACCAATATGGTTGATGTTGGCCATGCCAGTAAGCAGGAATGGACTTTAACCATTCTACCTAACCAAGTCGCTCATGCGTAAAATGTAGGTCAGAGACAGCATCTGAAGCATGCATTCCAGTAGTCATCCCAATGTGCATCAGGCATACCAATATAGTTGATGTGGGGCATGTCAGTAAGCAGGAATGGACCTTAACCATTCTTCTTAACCGGACGCGGGAGCCGACGCCGACGCTAGGGGTATCACATCAGCCCCCCTCACTTCGTGAGGTGAGCTAAAAATGAATGGTCTTTTAAAGTTTCATGAAATTTTCCATGATTGGAATCCAGGATTTTGGAAATTTCACTATAGAAAATAATTATTCACACTGTAAGGAACTGAAAAAGATATAGTTGCTAGGTAGAATTCCCAAAAATAACAGATCTTTGAGAGTTTCAGGAAATTTACCAAAAAAGAATCAAAGATTTTTGCAATTTGACTTTTGAAAATGATCATTATAACTGAAAGAAACTTAAAAAGTTTTGGTTGCTAAGTAAAATTCCAAAAATAATACATCTTTGAGAGTTGCAGAAAATTTATCAAAATAAGAATTTTTGCAATTTGAATTTCAAAAATGATCCTTATAAATGTAAGGAATTTAAAAAGATATGGTTGCTAGGTAGAATTCCAAAAAATAACAGGTCTTTGAGAGTTCCAGGAAATTTATCAAAATTAGAATCAAAGATTTTTGCAATTTGATTTTTGAAAATCATCATTTTAACTGAAATGAACCAAAAAAGTTTTGGTTGCTAGGTAGAATTCCAAAAATTAACAGGTCTTTGAGAGTTCCAGGTATATAAACCAAAATTGGAATCAAAAACTTTGGCAATTTCATTACCATATTGTTTGTTTGAATCAAATTTATTAAACAAGAGCTGTCGCCGAATGGCAGCCAGTTATACCCCCCCTCATTGAACACTGAATCAATATGGAAAGTGCAAATTTAAGTGTGTGCGGATACAATACAGGTGTGGACACAGTTCAAGTGTGGACACAAACAAGTATGGACAAAAAGTTTTCAATATATTGGTATAATGGGAAAAAATAGAGGAAGTCAAACAGGAAGTAGATGAGTGACAGACTTGAAAAGGGGAGACACGGTACAACTCATCATACTTAAGCTTCAGACCTGAAATATCAAATCATTACTAAATACATAAGCTGAGAAATCCTCGACGAAAATTTTCAATATATGGCTATAATGGGAAAATCAAAATTTTCGTCAAACAGGAACTAGATGAGTGACAGATTTGTAAAGGGGAGACATCATACAATTCGTCATACTTAAGCTTCAGACCAAATATCAAATCATTACTACATACACAAGCTGAGAAATCCTCGATGAAAATTTCAATATATGGCTATAATGGGAAAAATCGAAGTTTTCATCAAACAGGAAGTAGATGAGTGACAGACTTGAAAAGGGGAGACACGGTACAACTCATCATACTTAAGGGGATACGATACAGTAAAGATCCTGAACTGATTTTTTCGTGAACTTTTGAAATTAAGTCAATTTGAATATGCTCTTTCCAAATCTACAAAGAAAAATATACCTTCATGATTTCGTTTTCGAGATAATTGCGATTCAAAATTGCCCATTTTCCAAAATATTGCGTAAAAATTGTATTTTTACAACAATATGTAAAATGTCATAAGTTTCGAACGAATTAAGCTAATTGCTTCCCGTTTTTTGCTACAGTTTCCTGAAATATTTCTTAAGAAGGTAAATATACATTTCAAATGAAAATTTCAATGTTTGTGGTTCGAAATTGACATTTATGTTCATATTTACAGAAAAAAACGTTCATTTCTTGTAAGTAAAATTTCACATAGAAAAAAATTGTGAACTGATTTTTTCTTCATAATTCCCAGAGATCTCCGTGAAACATCACTCTTCCGAAATTCGCTTTGAAAAATGGGGGTCCATGTGCTTAATTTAAAGCTACAGACACAAAACTGGCAGTTTTTATCGCTACAAATGAGCATTCCAAATGACGTTACATTATATTTTGCTTGGATTAACGTCGTAAACTTATGATTTCTCGCTTATTAGTGTTGCGAAAATAGAACAGAATTCAATTTAATTCAACAGGAAATAGAAGATATCAAACAGAACAGAGAATTGATCGTGTGATTAATGATTACTTGCGTCTGAAGATATTCACAAAGATCAGTCGAATACAACTCGACCCTTCTAGTGACTTTGTGATGATTTCCCTTATGCCGCTGTTCAAGTTTATAGATCTATATAGAGTGACCTTTAAGGAGGTTCGCTCCTCATGTTTTGGGATTTTTGTCAGATTTTCGGAATCCTCGGGTTTTATCCATTTAAAAGTATTATAATTTTTTGCCCATTGACCCCCTTATTTTTTTCCATAATTTCATTTTATACATCTTTGTGAGCATTCTGTAAAAAGTTCATTTGATTCTATTTATTCTGTCACATTCATTCATTGTCAATCCTTGTCAATGTTAATCCTATGAAAAATCAGAGGAGTTCGGCTTCCCGCCAAATTTTCAATTGTTTAAAACTCAAAAACTAGATCGTCAACCTATCAGTTTTTTCACTTAAATTGTTTCTTTTTAATTGTCTAACATAAAACCATGTTTATTTGAAATCCTATTTATTTTCAAATGGAGTAGTGAATCCCCTTAATGAAAAAAAAATCAGAATTCATTGTATGTTGTGTTGGTTTAATTTAAGGGGTTGGGTAGGAGGGTTTTCATCCCGATTTCCCCAGAGTGACGATTCCCGAAAAATAAAATTGACCGAATTCCGTTCCTGGTAATTGTTTTTTTTTCTGAATTCTCTGTGAAATAATTGGCCTTTCCTGTTGTCCCGAAAAAGATCATACCGACCCTCATTTAAAATTAAATAATTATCATGCATGTGTATCGTGATAATGCCTCTTCAATATCATACTCTCGCCTATTATTTATTTGATAATACATTGTCACAGCATTTTGTATTTAACCCATGAAAGTATTTTCACAGGATTTTTAATTGAATTTTCAAAGCATTCCCTGAAAACTCAAATCGTAAAATGCCATGAAATTGTAAACGATGCTGTTTGCAAAAAATTCTATTGGAAACAATGCCGAAAGGAGATTTTTGCTATCAGGTTTCAATTTGAGAAGCAAGTCGAATCTCGAGTTGCCACGTTCCCTATTTCATTATCAGCAATTCATATTTAACCACATTGATTTTATCATAGATTTATTTTACATGCTTTCACAGATGTAACCTGTCCGCAATTCGCGAAGTCCGGTGATTTATGACGTTGCGCTCTAATCTGTGACGTCGCGAAAACAACATTCCAGATCAAGCGATGTTGTTATCTGCCCTTGGTACTGTATCGTATCCCCTTAAACTTCAGACCAAATATCAAATCATTACTACATACACAAGCTGAGAAATCCTTGACAAAAATGTTCAATATATGGCTATAATGGGATAAAAATCAAAGTTTTCGTCAAACAGGAAGTAGATGAGTGACAGACTCAAAAAGGGGAGACAGGGTACAACTCATCATACTTAAGCTTCAGACCAAATATCAAATCATTACTACATAGTAACATACACAAGCTGAGAAATCCTTGACGAAAGATGTTCCGGACAGACGGACAGACGGACAGACAGACGGACAAGGGTAAAGCAGTATACCCCCCTCTCCTTTGGAGCGGGGGTATAAAAAGCATTGTTGCTAAGAAGAATTTCCAAAAATAGCTTGTCTTTGAGAGTTTCAGGAAATTTACCAAAGTTGGAACCATTTTATTTAATTCTTTAGTATTCAAAATTATGCTTGATACTAAAGCATTGTTAAAATTTGTAACTGAATGCAAAAATTTCAAAAATTATTGGTCTTTGACATTTTCAGGAAATTTACCACAGTTGGAACCAGAACCAAAATTCCAACAGCCTGTTACACATCTGCTCATTTTATGCATGACTGTCAATTTCAATGTAATTCTATTAAGATTCAAAGACTCTATTCTACTTCTTAACAACTAACATTAAAATTTTTTAGAAAAAAAACTAAGTCCATATTTGGAAAAAATACAGAAAAACCAGAAAAAAAATCATTTCTTTTTAGTTCTGAGGTAATTTTCTGACTATCGTCTTACGTTTGACCTCTTTTTGTGAAATTTCAATAAAATTAAATAACTTCACTTGACTTCTAAAAAACTTTAACCACAGGGTTAAAATAAATTTCTTGGGCAAAAAAAATAAGTCGAAATACGGAAAAATTACGGAAAAACTAAATAAAAACTTTCCAAATTTTTCAGCTAGAGGTAATTTTATGACCATTTTCTTGCTTCTGTCCAAATTTCAAATGATTCCATAAAGATTTGATGAAGATATTGATGTTTAGAAAACTTTAACCACAGGGTTAAAATAAATGTTGATGACGATGCCGACGACGGAATTTTGGATCGCTATGTCTCGCTTTCGCGACATTCGTCGCGGGCGAGACAAAATGCTTTTTCTACACAAAAACTTATTTTCACAGGTACTATTTTTGGCTTTTCAGAGGCAACAGCGAAAATAGCGAAAATTAGTACACCACGAAAATTAATACGTTTACAGTATTGCAGCCAAGTTTATTTCCAATGACTAGGCAGTTTCAGAGGAAACTAGAGAATGTGTCTATAGGACACGGAAGCCTCGCCGACAAATTTCTCACAATAGGCTTCCTATGTCAATATGGCATACAGTTCCCAGTCACTGAATTGAGATGGAATCAGGAGGTTTTGTCAGTTGATTGTTCACTAAATATTTGTTTAGAAATGGACCATAACAAAAAATTCCCAACTAAAGTCTGAAGCATTGCATATATGTCAGGTAATAAAATCATCCATAAGTTATGCAGTACTCAACATGGCAATTTGAAAAAACACTAGTGTATTATAGTGTAGATGTTAAGAAATGGACCTAAAACATGCTAAATGGACCTCAAGAATTGGGTTAACTCACCAAGAAGATTCATTTGATAAAACATCATAATAATATGTTCTATAGTTGTTAAGAAATGGACATAAAACACAAAATTTAACAAAAGTTACTCAAGCATAAAATGTAGGTCCAAGACACTTAATTGTCCCTTATTTGGGTAGTACTTATCAAGGTAATTAATTTGATGATAAATCATTGTTATAGCATGTTTAGTTGTTGAGAAATGGACTTAAACACAAAATTTAACAAAAGTCATTCAAGCAAAAAATGTAGGTCAAAACCACTTAATTTCCCCTGATTTGGGAGTACCCATCAAGGCAATTAATTTGATGATACATCATTGTTGTATTATGTGTAGTTGTTGGGAAATGGACTTAAATGCAAAAGTTAACAAAAGCCAAGTGTAAAATGTAGGTCATTGATCCCTAATTGCTGGTGAATCTGGTAGTACTAATCAAGGTGCATGTACTGATCAAATATAATTAAAATATCTCAAGAGGCTACCAATATATGGACCTAAATGCAAAACTTAACACCGGGACATACAGAAGGACGGACAGACATACAGACGGACATACATATATGCCCCTTCCACATTCATGGCGGGGCATAAAAATCTTTGAATGTAGTTCCCCATAGGGTCCAATGTTAAATCTATGTTCCCCAGGGCAGTCATTTTACATATTGCACAGACCTCCAAAACATCATTTTTTTTCTGGGGACCAGGTAAGGATTATTGTGGCCAAGTTTTGTTCCAATTGGCTAATTAGCAGTTCCACAGGAGAAGATCTTTGAATTATTTTCCCATTAGGATCAATATAAAAAATATGTTCCCCGCTCGTTGCCATTTTTGGATATAGCGCACACCTGGAAAACACCTTTTTTCTGCAGATCATCTAATGACTATTGTGGTCAAGTTTGGTTCCAAATGGCTCAGAACTTTCAGAGGAGAAGATCTTTGAATGTGTTTTCAAATAGGGCTCAATGTATAAAACATACATTCCTTACTTGCAGTCTTGGATATAGGGCAGACCTAAAAAAACACCCTTTTTTGCACAAGACCATCTGAATATTGTGGACAAGTATGATTCTGATTGGCTCAGCAGTTTCAGAGGAGAAGAACTTTGAATGTGTTTTCCAATATGGCTCAACCCCCACTGGTAGCATCTTTGGTATAGCGCAGACCTGAATAACATCTTTACTACAGATAACCATCTAAGGACTATTGTGGCCAAGTTTGGTTCCAATTGGCTCATCAGTTTAAGAGATTCCAATATGGTCTAATGTTAAAACTATGTTCCCTGCTGGCAGCCATCTTGGATGTAGCCCTGATCTGAAAAAGCCCAGGCCTGGGAAACTTTTTTCCAGGGGACCATCTAAGGACTATTGTGGTCAAATTTGGTTTCAATGGGCTAAGCAGTTTCATAGGAGGTCTTTTAATGTGCTTCCAATGTTAAACTATATTCCCCGTTGGCAGCTGTCATTGCTATAGAGCATAGCTCAGACCTGAAAAACACCAAAGGACTATTGTGGCAAAGTTTGGTTCCAGTTGGATCATAATTTTAAGAGAAGTTCTTTGAATGAACATTTTACAGTGGACGAACAACAGACCAAAGTGATGGGAAAAGCTCACCCTAGCTTTAGCCAGATTTTTGCAAAAAGTTTGGAAAGGATATCAATTTCAAGAAAAACTGACCTGTGAGTCAAAATAATGCATGGAAAAATTAACTGCAGGCCACTGTTGCAATGGTTTTGACCCACAGGTCAATTTACCAAAGTGGGTCAAAATACCATTAATGGCATTATGACACAAGTAACACTATTAATAGGAAATATATACAGATGAGTAACTCTGCAGAATATCTAAAATGTGAATTCTTATGGTTAGCTATAATGTAGACAAAACATTTTCAGTAGATATTGTTTTCATGGTCTAGTCAGCAAAGAGAAAACAAACAATATCTAAATACTGGCCCTATATGTCTCCACATGCTTATAAAATCCATGTAGACTTGCCTCTCAATAGTAGTTTCAAATCTGACGGGTGAAATAGCTCTCTTATTTGCTGATGATATGACAGTTCCTATAGGTGTTACTTTATTGCCAGATTGGCCTGCCTTCAAGGAAGATTTGTTGTTCCCAGTTTCATCATCTGAACCAAGTAAGGCATCTTCATCTAAATCATCATCAAAATCCTGAAAAAATCAAAGCTCTATAAGAGCTGAAAGTGTTCGTATGTGTTGAAGTTAAGGTGTCTCAGTGGTATTATTCCGCCATTTTTGTTTCATACTTCATTTAGGTTTATTTGTATTTGCTTATAGGACATATAATTACATTCATTCTGCTTTGTACATGTTGTATGGAAATCCCCGTATTTGATTGGTTACAAGTACTTCCAATCATTTTCGTAACTGTGTTTAATGAGTCAGTAAAACTACAGCAGCATGTGACTCCTTGACAACAGACATAAGAAAACAAAGACGGCGGAGTAATCCAAACTAGGAAATGGTGCATTATCCACGAATTTCATTACGTTATCTAGCGAGAAGACTTGCATTCCATTTACGGAATGTAATTATAAGTATTGAATGCAATTTTTTGTAGTTTTATTGTCGTGTAAAAGGGTGGACCATAGCACATTTTTTCACATGAAGCGCTAGCACGCTTCATTCAAAATGTGCTATGGTCCACCCTTTTACACTCCAATAAAACTACAAAATATTGCATTCAATTCTTAAATGAGTAGACTTTTAAGTTTTTTTTATTATTATTAACGAGGACCCCATTGGAAATAAGTCTTTTTTTACCTTATTGGTTAACTATGAGTTACAATAATACAATATATTTTTGAAACTATTCATTGCTTAACATTGCTTTATATATTGTTTTATGTGTACATGATATGACTGTATGTATTTGCCTGAATAAATATTATTATTATCATATTTATATCACTATAAAGAAATTTTATGCCTCTTATCATTTCAACGTTAATGGTAACCCCTAATTTTTATTTTTTATATGTAAACTACAAAATGATCTCAAAACAGATAAAAAGTATGAACAAACTCTATTATAGATAATTAAAGCCATCTTTTCATATAAACATTTTTCCCATCATTTTTTGTAAAATCCTTCAATTTTTAATTTCATCTTTTTTTTTGCGTTTAAATGCATGCTGACCCCAAAATTTTATTATATATTTTAACAATAATACAATTATGTTTCTACAAAGAAATTTTCACAAAATTCTATACCCTGCAGACACCTTGAATAATTCACCAACTTCAAACTTAGGCATACCACTGTGCAGTCAAAATATGATATCACAAGACTATGGAACTCATTATCCCCCCACTTAGCGAAAGTGGGGGGATTATGTAATGCAGTCTGCCGTATGTACGTGCATTTGTAATGCTCCCCAATAGCGCTGGAACTATAAGAGATAAAAATTTGAAACTCGGCACCATACTAGAGTATGATCAGAAGTAGCACTGTGGATTCAGAATTTAGGTCAAACGCCCTAGGGGCAAATTATGGGCGAAAACGAATTTTCGCAATATCCAATAATTGAAGAAATTTCCAAGGCCATTTGGGCTGGAAAGTTGAAACTTGGATATGGACTCACATATTATGTAGCAACTTTACGGAAGGTGTCGGAACTTTGGTATGACCCCTCAGGGCATGGCCTCTAGGGGGTCCAAAAAACGAAAAAATCGATTTCGCTGGAACTCCTCTTACACTTTAAATCGCAGAAACCTTGTAATAAGGGTATAAGTAACACTATAAAAGTTGTCTGTGCCGAAAGTTTCGGAATTTTGAAATTTGCCCTCAGGGCGGAAAAATGAGCGAAAATGTTTTTCGAGATATCACGTAATAAGGGAAATCTTCTGAAGTATTCATGTTTGGAAGCGGAAACTTTGTATGCAAGTTCAATTATATGCATCTCATTTACTGATGATAGCGGACTTTTGGTATGACCCCTGGGGGCATGCCCTTAAGGGGCCAAAAAATGTTAAACAATTAGTACTCATCAGAACGACTGGAACTCTATGTATAATTTCAATTTTGTGGTTTATATTTTCATGAGGAATTATTGGAATTGCTCTTTGAATACGTTCTAAGCTTTTGGAATTTAGACCCCGGTGCCAAATTTGGTAAATTTCCTAGAATGTCAAAGACCAATAATTTTTGAAATTTCAACATGAAGGTTCATAATTAAGCAATATTTTAATGTCATCAGCTAGTATGAACACTAGGATTCCAAAAATATGATTCTAATTTTGGTAAATTTCCTGAAACTCTCAAAGACTAATTATTTTTTGGAATTTTACCTAGCAACCATATCTTTTTTGATGCCTTATAGTTTTAATTGTCATTTTCAATGGTCAGATTGCAAAAAACCCTGATTCTAATTTTGGTAAAGTTCCTGAAACTCTCAAAGACCCATTATTTTTTTAGATTCTACCTAGCAACTATATCTTTTTCAATTACTAAGAGTTATAATGATGAATTTCAACTGTCAGGTTGAAAGAATCTTTGATTCTAATTTTGGTAAATTTCCTTAAACTCTCAAAGACCCATTATTTTTGGGAATGTTACCTAGCAACCATATCTTTTTTGATGCCTTTTAGATTTAATAATCATTTTCAATGGTCGGATTGCAAAAAACTTTTATTCTAATTTTGGTAAAGTTCCTGAAACTCTCAAAGACCCATTATTTTTTGGAATTCTACCTAGCAACCATATCTTTTTCAATTATTTAGAGTTATAAGGATGAATTTCAACTGTCAGGTTGCAAGAATCAATGATTCTAATTTTGGTAAATTTCCTGAAACTCTCAAAGACCAATTACTTTTTGGAATTTTACCTAGCAACCGTATCTTTTTTGATGCCTTATAGTTTCAATGATGATTTTCAATAGTCAGATTGCAAAAATCTTTGATTCTAATTATGGTAAATTTCCTGAAACTCTCAAAGACCTACTATTTTTTGGAATTCTACCTAGCAACCATATCTTTTTCAATTTCTTAGAGTACTGAAGATCTTTTTCAATAATCAGAGTGCAAAAGACTGATTCTAATTTTGGTAAATTTTCTTAAACTCTCAAAGACGGATTTCTTTTTGGAATTTTACCTAGCAACCATATCTTTTTTGATGCCTTATAGTTTGAGTGATCATTTTCCATTGTCAGATTGCAAAAATTTTTGATTGTAAGTTTGGTAAATTTCCTGAAACTCTCAAAGACTCATTATTTTTTGGAATTCTACCTAGCAACCATATCTCTTTCAATTCCTTACAGTAACAAGAGTGGACCCTAATAGATGTCTCGCCCGTCCCTGCTTGTCGCTAAAACAGTCATGTACTACTCAAGAGCAACCTACAAGCCAAATATTATTACCATTCCACTTACAGTAATTAAGAAACTTTTATAATCAGAAACACTCAACTTTGTTCATTGAGGTCAAGGTCAAAAGCCATATGGCAGACTGACATGTACTAAACAAGACCAAGGTATATACCAAATATCATTGACCTATGGCTTGTAGTTATTGAGAAAAAGACTTAAGCAAAGAACTTAACCTGGTCACTGGACCGTGAAATTGAGGTCAAGGTCAAAAGCCATATGGCAGACTGACATGTACTAACCAAGACCAAGCTATATACCAAATATCATTGACCTCTAGCTTGTAGTTATTGAGAAATGGACTTAAGCAAAAAAACTTAACCTGATCACTGGACCGCGAAATATAGGTCAAGGTCAGCTAATTTTGGGTCCGACAGATAGGGTTCGCCGTAAGCTACCTATGGACCAAATATAGAGTTCCTACATCAAAGGCTTCTATATAAAAACTTGAGTTTACGCCGCCGTCAATATATCGCTTTGAATGATAGGTTTTAATGTAAAAAACGTGTTTTTCCAGCGACGTTACTGAAGACGTTGCTTTTTTACTGTAACACATGGTACTAACAATTATCTTTTTTTTTGCGTTTGTTGACTTCAGTAGACTGTTGTCGTTATTTTATAAACACCAACATTTACCAGAAAACCGAATACAAATAAGACTTAACAGATCTTCCGATGCAATTGTCGCAATTAACTGTTGGAGTACAAGAAATTTTAGTTTGATTATTACTTACCGACCTTATCAATTGTATATATAAAATTTCTAAATCTTTCGAACTTTATTATTTTTTTGCGCTTTGCTATTGTATCAAACTTTAGATTTTTAAAAATAGAAGTAAAACATACATTGCATCAATTTATATAAAATTAGAACCTCTCTGCCGAGGACGATAGTAAGAAGTATAGCCATTCAGCAATGAACTTTGTTCCTATGTTGGACCATTTTCAAAATAAGCCCAAATATCGTCAAAAATCATGTAAGGTGGTCTATGATAAATGTGCTTCCTATGAAATAAAAATATAAATGCCACACTTGTATGTTTTCAGACATTTGTATCAGTTTATACTACTCGAAGGACATAAAGAACCCAACTAATTTTTTAATATGATTGTAACACAATTTCCCTTTATAATGGCAGTTTGCTTAGTTTGGTTCTGAAGGTGCTGTGCAATGAATTTAAACAAACAAGAGTGGACTCTAATAGATGTCTCGCCCGTCCCTGCTTGTCGCTAAAACAGTCATGCACTACTCAAGAGCAACCTACAAGCCAAATATTATTACCATTCCACTTACAGTAATTAAGAAACTATTCTAATCAGAAACACTCAACTTTGTTCACTAGACCATGAAATTGAGGTCAAGGTCAAAAGCCATATGGCAGACTGACATGTACTAACCAAAACCAAGCTATCTACCAAATATCATTGACCTATGGCTTGTAGTTATTGAGAAACAGATTAAGCAAAAAAACTTTACCTGGTCACTGGACCGTGAAATTGAGGTCAAGGTCAAAAGCCATATGGCAGACTGACATGTACTGACCAAGACCAAGCTATACACCAAATATCATTGACCTATGGCTTGTAGTTATTGAGAATCAGACTTAAGCAAAAACACTTAACCTGGTCACTGGACCGTGAAATTGAGGTCAACGTCAAAAGCCATATGGCAGACTGACATGTACAAACCAAGACCAAGCTGTTTACCAAATATCATTTACCTATGGCTTGTAGTTATCAAGAAACAGACTTAAGCAAAAAAACTTAACCTGGTCACTGGACAGTGAAATTGAGGTCAAGGTCAAAAGCCATAGGGCTGACGGACATGTACTACCCAAGACCAAGCTTTATACCAAATATCA
>MJUU01017126.1:45082-63407 GCA_002080025.1 Modiolus philippinarum | reverse complement strand
AAAAACGTTTTTTGAAAACCTACGGCTTTTCCCCATAGTTAACTACTTTTGTATTTAACAACTCTTCTGCTTTTTAAACCACTATGTCTGTAGTCTGTCGTAGTCTCCGTATTTAGCACATATTTTTGCATTTTTACCTTCTTTCTACCCTGACCCTTGGTATAACCTAACACAGAGTATGTTGATGTCATATGTTTGATCAATATGCCGTTTGCTCTGGTCTTTAAGGAAAGTATAGTCTCACTGGTAATCATACTATATCTGTTTTTACTGACACATGTAAAGGAATGTCATGGAATAGATGACCGGATTTGCATGGTTTTGTCATTTTAACAAGAGAAAAAAATTCTCTTTTTGTTTTATTGTCACCTTTAGAAAACCGCTTCCGTTTAAGGTTTTCAGAAAACACTGTTTTTTCTTCATCTCAATAATCCGGTGTTTTTCAAAATACAAAATAGTGTCACAACAGCATACCAGAATGGAAAACTAAACTTCTATTCTAAAAAATAAGAATTTAAAGAATGGCCGAGATTTACAGTCTCGACAAATGTACTCATATTAATTTCAAACCGATGCATAAACAACCGGAATTTTCAGTCAACTGTTTTCGTAACTTCGAATAAGATTATTATTTTTTTTACGGGGGATAATTAAACATGTACTTTATTATCAGGCGTATAAATGATTATTTTATTATCAGACTTCATTCTTGATTATTTGATTTTGTAAAAATTTACTTAAATTACTCTTGATTACATAACCAAAAAAAAATAGGTACCCATTTGTCTAGCTAGTAACTGTGAGCAAACGCCATTTTGATGCATTTTTTAGTCCCTATACCCATTACAAAAAATAATCGATTGATAATTTATTTATTTGAATACCAGTAACTCAAAAGCTGTAATAAGATAACACTAAAACAAAGGTATTCTGAAACTTATGAAAATGAAAACCAAATAGACGCCATTTCCGTATTGATATTTAAATAAAAATCTACACTGTTGTCGTGCAGTCGCATGTTATGGTATTGTATAAACGGAGATGTAAAGAAGATCATGTTGAGGTGTGAGAACTATCACTTAATTGTCAACAACGGCTGACCACATGCTACTTCGATTGCATAATCGCCATCACCATGTATCTATATGACACATATTATTGATATTTTGTTCAAAACTTATTAAAGAAAACATTATTTTCTTAGATAATGGGTAAAATCACTTTTATTTTAAACCGACATGTTCATTTAAAAAAATAATACGTGCAAGCTATCATTCATTAGTTTTAACTTGGGTAGGTATTGTATTCTTGACTATTTTAGCGAAGTTAACTTAAAGTTCGATTTAAAAAATCTTGAAGTCCAGAACGAGCGCGATAGCCCCAGTATTTCTAAGCCACCGGTTACATTAACAGACACATCTAATAATTTTATGATTTCATCTATGGGATTGGTACAAATGTCCCTGCATTGGGTATCACGATTACAAGTCTAAGTAACTGTGATCTTGATTACAATTAGGGGTACAAAACCTCTGTTTTGATAGCTGAATACGAACAATATTTGGAATTAACACGGGCTCTGGGACCAGTCCTTTTTATACTTGGGGCTCCCCTTTTCAACGTAAAGGCTCTAGGATGCAACATTAGGGCAACGCGCTCCAACACAAGGGCTCCGGGCTCCAACACTAGGGCTCCGTCTCCATTGACAGGGCTGTGGACTCCACCTACTTGGCTCCGAGCTCTCAGTGATCTGTGGAGCCCGTGTTATTACCCGAAACAGAAGATGCATCATCATACATATAGGATCACCAATGCAACCAAAATTATACTTAAAGGTTAGACAACTTTTTGATCCAATTATTCATGGGATTCATTTAGGTGTGTTAATACTTTAGATTTCATGATCTCGACCTCAAGTTAAAATATAGATAATACAGTTTACATAGTTATACTTAAGAATCAGCAAAGAGAAACCAGTGCCAAGACTGAGCCGTTTAGACTTTGGGGACCAATTTTATGAATTCATCCATCATGCTCATATGTAAGTTCTTTGTTCAATATCGGCTCTTCCATCATGTTCATATGTAAGTTATTCGTTCACTATCTACTCTTCAGACATGTTCATATGTAGGTTATATGTTCTCCTTCGGCTCTTCGATCATGTTCATATGTTTTTAAGTTTTGCTGTTCCAGTTGCTTGATTTTCATATGCACTGAAGAGATTCAAGTTGTCAGAATGGCCCTCCAAGGAACTCGGATTTACTGCAGTTGTTATACTTTGTTCATTCAGTCGGAATTTCTATCAAAAGGATAAACAGATCTCAACTAACCACTTTTAATTAAAAAAAGTACGAACTCTGTCTTGAGAATAGTTGCAATGTTCGTTGTTCGTTGATACACTGTAAACTCTGTAAATGCATTTAGGGGTTTTCGGGACACATAATTCACAGAGACAAATACTTGAAAGTTAAAAACTTTATCAAAAACTTGGTCGATTTCGGTGCTGGGCGATCTAGTTGCCGAGTGCATCACCAGGTAAGTATTACTTTTGTGTTAATCCATATACCCGAAAACAAGGTAATAAAAAAGAATCAAAAGTGAAGAATTGTTATAAGTTTAGAATAAATGCCTCATAGCTCTTTTTGCAGTCAGTTTTAACATCTCGGTTAGATTTTTGTACAGTTTCCGATATGTTAATTCTTATCAGACATTAGATGTCGTAGTGTTAACAAACAACTTGTAGTGTTAACAAACAACTTAAAAATTACCTGCTTTAAATAGAAGTTCGGTGTTATTCGTTTTTGGTCACAGTGAACAATTCCGAACATTTGCGTGCTGGAGACAAATAAAATGTTGCTTCAAAATTAAATGATCAGCAGCTTTCTTTCAATTGATCTCTGATATCCGAATTCGATATCTTTACTACAAATCTAACTACACCAACAAGCAGAGGGACGCAAAATAAATATGAGGGCATATGAGCGTGACGGGAATGAATAAATCAGGCGTTAATTTCAAATCTTTTATGTCTTATTCGTGGTATATATATATGAATTAGTAATTCGTGGCCACGAATTGGTGGCCATGATTCAGTGATTTGTGGCCACGGCTTTATATTTTATTTTTGTAATTTCTGAAATAATGAGCTTTCCGGAGTCGGGGTAATAGTTTTATCCGATCTAGTGTGTAGTGTTAAATTTTGATATTTTCCTTCAAAACTATATCTGCAGAAACAAAGTGTACAATAATTACAAGTCATTTAGTTATTTATTTATCTGTCTCTAAGATAAAAATTAAAGACACATTTGATAATACTGAATGAAATGGTCACGTTTTATTACCTATAGACGTATATCTATGCAATCACTAGCTATCGGCCAAGTGCGATTCGATGGGATCATTATTATAGTCTAAACAATAGATGCCATCTCGACAAAGAAATTATTACTGTAATAAATCAATAATGTTTATTACAGTAATAATGATTTTTTTCAAAATCGCATATATTGCTTGACTGTAATAATGATCTTGTGGATTCGCACTTGGCCGATAGTGTGCAATGTAGTCCCATCACAATATGAAGAGGAATTTTTCCTATAGATTTCAAATTAAAATGAAAGTAATTTCAAACATAAAAAAATATATAAGTAATTTATGAGAAAAGGATTACGAATATTTAACTCGTATGATATTGAAAACAAAAAAATGAAATTTCTTTATAAAAAAAGGCATAAAAAGTTCCGAGTTCATGTGTTTTTCATTTTTCTTCCATTGATCTCTATTATAAATTGGATGCACATCTTTAAATCAAATTGGAAGCAATATCCGAGAGTTATTAAAAAAGTAAATAGTACTTTTTTAAATATAATTCTTATGATCTTGAGATATTATTGCACTTCTGATAATTGATAATATTATATACCAACGCCGTATATTTCCATATAAAAAAAATCTTTATCTGAAGGGTGAACAGCTGGAGACAAGTTGTCAGTTGTTGACCATGCATGTGTTTTGACATGTTGACCTTAAGTAAAGATACATGTAGGAGCTTATTACTGCCATTTCCATTGTTTGGAATATTGGTACTATAACTGAAATGGTACCTTTAAGTCAGAAAAGCAATGAGCTGTTATCATTCAATATACTTGTTTCTGACATAGCTGTCAGTTACCGGTCCTATTGTACCTGTTGTTGTTATAATACGGAGTTTTTGTATGTCTTTCGTTTACATGAGAAACACACTGCTTCTGTCAAATCTTACTGGATAATTATGTAAATCCTAAAGCTTTATAAATTTTCATTTAATTTTAAAGTAGCTGACATTAAAAGCGCAGGAAAATCATCAATTACATCATTATTTCCTTAAAAGAGAGTTCGAGTATCTGTATGTATTGTACTTTTACGGAACATTTCATTTACTTAGTTCAGCAAATAATCATTGTGTACGTTTTGAAAAATTGGTTGTGGCTTTAGCGGATATATAGACAGTTGTTTGCTTGAATACAATATATTTTTGAAAGTCGCGCTCAAGATACTTATTTAGTCAAGCCTTAGACACAGATTAAAAAAACATGAAGTTCTTGGTGATGTGCATCATTTTAAATGGTAACAGATCCGTACACTGCATGGCTTTTGTAAAAAGGGGTCCTAATAGATATTTTGCCATTTTTGTCAATTGTTGCCTATATTCTTCACCAAATTAAGATTTGTCAAGCCCTAGATCCGTCAGTGCACTAAAAACTCCTGTAACTGAATGGTATACTAAGGTACCCACTTAGCTCATACATCCCTAGTAAGAAGCATGTGTGAAACCAATTTACTAACATATCGTCTATACCTCTAAGATTTAAAAAAAAATGTGTTTTCCAGTAAAGCATTATTGTCAACCTATGCCAAGGACACATATTGAATATTATTCGGGCTTCGCAGGCCGGGTTCATACTCCTTGTCTGTGTTTTATATCCCCTTACGGCCTAAGGGATATACACACAGACAAAGAGTATGAGCCCGTATCCCCTGTGCAAAGCCCGAATAACAGTATTATTCTACAAGAAGTGCTACAATTTTATGAGGTAAAAGTGTTTGCTCTTTGTTGAAGGCCTCATGAAGACTTCAGATGAAGAACAACAATGAAAGCGTTGTTCCATTTGCTTACTTTTACCATTTATAGGGATTTTGTCCCATGTACATTTACTCCATATTCCTTTATTTGTTCATTTAAAATTGGGATTATACTACCACGGGGATAGTCTCATATCAAATTGCTGAAATTCCCTGGATATTTAACTTCAGCAGGAAATATATGTATATCTTTATGTCTTTGCCTTTACGAATTTATAGCGGAAATCCGACTTAATGATCAGTTCTTTCGTATTTGTTTTTTATGCCCATTTTCAAAATGTTGAGTTTGTATCTTCAGTAAAACACTGATTGAGTGGGTATTTTTTCTTTTCCAAATTTTATTTATAAGCACTTTTTGTTTTTCTTTCATTATACACTATTACGCATCTGAATGTATATACATTTTACACATTAAGATTACTTTTTAACAAGAATACAAAATAATAAAATATAAATAATTGATATTCCCAAATCAAATTACTTTGCAGCTCGTTTATCACAATTTTTATTAATTTTTTGAATTCCTTACTTATGCTTTGTATATCTGTTTCACAGAACGTTCTAAGTTTTGTTAATTCCAGTTGTTATAATATAAACCATATAATATTTGTTTTAGATAAATTAGCTTAAAACACAGAAAAACATGTCATTGTTTAATTACGTGCACCATGCAGTGTTATTAACAGTACATCAGACGGTACAATCTGGTTTCAAACTTTACAGCCTTATTAGGTGTTAATTTTGTCACATGGTATAAATAAATATTTATTATGTAAAATATCAAGTGGAGTTCATAAAGCATATCGTTCAAGACTGTGGACAGAGAAGGATGTCTATGCACAAGTGGACTACCGCATTTTTTTCATTGACGAACTATAAATGTGAAATTACCAACACAAAAATTTCTGACCTCACTTCGTATATAATGACTTGAAATTTAAAATTCACTGGAGATATTTAGGTTACTGTTCGATTTAAAATTAGTTGTGATCATTGTAATGAAAATATTCGCATCATATTTTATTTTTGGTGGAAGTTATATAAACTATTTGGAATTCTCGCACTTTAGCGTCAACGTTATTTGGTTTATTAAAATAAAACAAAGAAAAAAATAAGCATTTATAACTACAAAGGTTATAAATACATTTTGCTATATGGTGTGAGGTTCCTCACTGTGTTGAAGACCGTACGGTGACCCTTACATGCTTTGCTTTGGGTCGTTTAAACATGGATATGGGATGTTGTCTCCTTGACATTTACCCCATTTCCTTTCTTTTTTCATATTTGACAATTTTCCAAAATATTTGTTCAGGTCCCAAGAGAAAATAAAAGGAGACCATCTTTCATAGACTGGATACATTGTTTTCATCTATATTTCTATACCATATATAGAAAATATTCATTTCCATATTTTTTATATTTCTTATCCTAAGTAAATTATCTATTTCCACATACATTTCTACCCTCAGTAAAGTTATCAATTTCCATATATATTTCCTACCCCGAGTAAATTTATCGATTTCTACATATATTTCCTACTCTCAGTAAATTTATCAATTTCCACAAATATTTCCTACCCTGAGTAAATTTATCAATTTCCAAATATATTTCCTATCATCAGTAAAGTTATTGATTTAATCATACATTTCTTCTCCTGTGTAAATTAATTCATTTCCACATATATTTGCTACCCTATGTAAATGTATTGATGTCTCCTAATATTTCTGACCCTAAATAAATAATTTCATTTCCATAAGTTTTCTTGGCTAAGGAGATATTTATGTTTGAAAACCTTTACTACATATTCCAAATGCTTTGTCAGTAAATTATTTGTTAACCCTATCAAAGATTCACGTTTCTGCATATATTTGCACCGATACACAAAGATATGACAAAGTTTATTCTTTATACTGGTTAATAAATTCTTATGTTTGTGCAAACTTTACGGTTATCGTAAACATTTACAAATACAAAAGTTTACATATGTTTCAAATAGACCTATATTTACTTTGTAAACCGCGGTCTCTCAAAACTGCCCTGGGGTCTGTAAAGCGCGACAAATTTTAACATTTACTCCATGGAAAGCAAAGATAAATGTATGTAAAGATTTGTAAATGATATGCAAATTTTAAACTTTGCATATATTTATATAACATTTGAATACGTCTTTAAATTAAAGATTTCATCTAGTGCCAATAGTCAACATCCCTTTTCTTTTTAGCATCATCCCAACAGCGCCTGCATACGGAGTTTAAACCTCCCAACTCATTCGCTATTCAAGGGCTTGTGGTCGACACAGTGGCTATCTTGATAGAGCCCGGTTGCTCAAACATAGACTACTTAAACAAGGGCATGTTACCCAAAACTTGAAGTCATCCCTCCAGAAGTTTTATGGTCGACATCACCATCTTGTGGACCGCTATTAGATATCTGTTTCTCAGATAACAACAGATCTTTCCTTTAAAAGCTTAATTGTTGTTTCCTCTACCGGATTTCACCTTATTTGACATATTCAACACGGCGGGTGTCTTATAAGAAGCAGGAGATGCTTACTCTACCGGTACACCTGATCTCACCCATGGTTTTTTATTGGGTTCGTGTTGTTCATCTTTGTGTGTTTGTGTGTGTGTGTGTGTGTGTGTGTGTGTGTGTGTGTGTTCATTTTTCTTTTCTTTGCCGATCTCGTGTGGTGTCTCGGACTTGGCCTTGGATTATTCGTTTTGGATTGACGGTTCGATTCTCACTTACTTTAAGACTGCATAGGATTTTCCACAATTCTGCGCAATATTTTACCTGAGTATTTGACCTCTGAAAGATTCTCTGCAATTCTCCACTTACAATGACTTTTCCCTATTAAACTGCTTTGAAGATTTTCCGCAAATCACCGCAAACTTTTTCTTAAGTATTAGACTACTGACAGAATCTCCGCCCTTCTCCGCAAACTTTTTCTCAAGTAGTAGAGGACTGAAATAATCTCCGCAATTCTTCGCATTTTTTTTTCCTATTTAGAAGACTACTAAAAGAATCTCCGCAATTCTCCGCAAACCTTTTTTATGAGTATAAGACTATTGAAAGAATTTCCGCAGTTGTCCGCGATTTTTTCCAAAGGATTAAACTACCGAAAATCCCCGCAATTGTCCGCAATTTTTTTCCTAAGTATTAGACTACTGAAAGATTTTCTACAATTCTCTGAATTTTTTTTCTAAGTATTAGACTACTGAAAGATTCTACGAAATTCTCAGCTGACCTTTCGCCTAAGTATCAGACTGCTTGGGAGATTTTCCTCAGTTCCCTTCTGACTTTTCCCTAAGTATTTGACTGATTGGGACATTTTCCGCAATTCTCTGCATACTTTTTCCTTAATTTGACTGCTGAAAGATTATCCGCAATTATCCGCTAACATTTCCCTAAGTTCAGACTGCTAATAAGATTTCCCTAATTCTCTGCAAACTTTTCCCTAAGTAGTAGAACACTTAAGGATTCTCCGCAATTTTCCGCAATACTTTTCCTAAGTATAAGACTACTGAAAGATCATCTGCAATTCTCCGCAAAGTTTTTACTAAGTATCAGACTACTGAAAGATTCTCCGCAATTCTCTGCAAACTTTTTCCTTAGTAGAAGACTACTGAAACATTCTCCGCAAACTTTTTCTGAAGAATTAGACTGCTGAAAGATTCTGCGCAATTCTCCGCAAACTATTTCTTAAGTCTTTGACTACTGAAAGATTCTCTGCAAATCTCTACAAATTTTTTCCTAAGTATTGGAATTCTGAAAGATTCTCCGCAAACTATTTTTTAAGTCTTTGACTGTTGAAAGATTCTCCTCAATTCTCTGGAAGATTCTCCGCAAACTATTTCCTAAGTCTACTGAAAGATTCTCCGCAATTCTCCGCAAATTTTTTCCTAAGTATAAGACTACTAAAAGATTCTTCGCAATTCTCCGCAAACTTTTTCCTAAACATTCACTACTGAAAAGATTCTCCGCAATTTTCCGCAACTTTTTTTCCCAAGTATTAGACTACTGAAAGACTCTGCGCAATTCTCCACCAACTTTTATGCATAGACTACTGAAAGATTGTCCACAATTCTCCGCCATTTTTTCCTAAGTATTAGACTACCGAAAGATTCTCCGCAATTCACCGCAATTCTCCGCAGACTTTTTTTCCACTGAAAGATTCTGCGCAATTCTCTACAAACTACTTCCTTAGTAGAAGACTACTGAAAGATTCTCCGCAATTTTCCCCAAACTTTTTCCTAAGTATAAGACTACTGAAAGATTTTCCACAATCTACGCAAAGTTTTTCTTTAATAATAAACTGCATGGGATTGTCTGCAATTCACCATAAAGCTTTTCCTAAGTATTCCAGTACTGAAAGATTCTTCGCATTCTCTACTGAGAAACCTTTCTATTAGACTGCATGGGAGATTTTCCGCAATTCTTCGCAGAGTTTTGTCCTACTATATCCAACTTGCCGAGAGATTCTCTTTGATTCTCTGCAGTTCTACGCATTTTTACTCCTAAATTCTGCACTTGAGATTTTCATGATCTCTTACATGAAGGAATAGCCAGTAATTATGGGTATTTGATAGAGAGAAACTCCATATCTCGACGAAACACCAGTTTTCTCATTTTTTGTGACTCTTGATTGCCATAGATTACAACTTTATGAATTCGTAATAACAGATTTTACAACTTGATATCACGTATTTCAAAATTTGTTAGAACGATTTCAGAAATTTGTGATTTCAGTTTTTTCAATCTGTTCTCACAATTTCAAAAAATCGTTAAAACAATTTTCTTTAGAATTTGTTATAACGAATACTAAAACTCGTTATAACGGATTCTCGAACTTGTTATAACGAATTCTTGGATTCAAATATCTGTTATAACGAATTCAAAAATTTGTTATAACGAATTAAATTTGTACATGGCAGTCTGTCATATGCCTTTTGTCTCTGGACTTTCATTTATGTAATCTTGTGCTTTGTTCCTTCGGTATTCTACTGTCGTTGTTTTGGCCTTGACCTCTATTTGACGGTCCAGTTCCCAGGTTAATTTTTTTGCTCAAGTCTATTTCGAAATAACCACAAGTGATATGTCAATGATATTTGGTATATAGCTTGGTCTTGGTAAGTACATGTCAGGCTGCCATATGAATTTTGACTTTGACCTCAATTTGATTGTCCAGTGCTCAGGTAATTTTTTTTCTGTCTCTCAATATCCACAATTGATAAGTAAATTATATTTGGTATATAGCTTGGTCTTGGTTAGTACATGTCAGTCTGCTATATGTCATTTGACCTTTACCTCAATTTCACGGTCCAGCGCCAATGTTAAGTTTTTTGCTTAAGTCTATTTCTCAATAACGCAAGTGATATGTCAATGATAATCGGTAAATAGCTTGGTCTTTGTTTGTACATGTCAGTCTGTCATATTACTTTTGACCTTGACTTTAATTTCACGCTCAAGTGCCAAGGTTAATTTGTTTGCTTAAGTCTCAATAACTACGAGTGATAAGTCAGTGATATCAAGTATATTGCTTGGTCTTGGTTAGTACATGACTGGCTTTTGAGCTTAACCTTAATTTCATGGTCTAGTGAACATGGTTAGACTTTTCGGATTAGTACAGTTTCTTAATTACTGTAAGTGGTGGGGCAATGAAATTTAGCTTGTAGGTTGCTCTTGAATGGTACATAACTGTCTGTCATATGGATTTTGACCATGACCTTCTAGGAAACATGGTAAAGTTTTTCATATTAGATCTGATTCTCGGTAACTGTATATGGCAGGGCAATAATATTTGTTACATAGGTTGCTCTTAAGAAGTACTATATATTGTTTTTTTCTTTGACGTAAATTCGGCATGTTAGTTGTAGGTCGATGATATTTGGTATGTGGATTGGTCTTTGGTAGTAAATGTCAGTTAACCATATGATGTATGCCTGTGGCTTTATTTTCATGGTCTAAAGTGAGCATGTTTTGCTTTTCTGATTAGGCCAGTTTGATTTTTCTGATCAGTTTTAGCGAAAAAGCAGGGACGGGTGAGACATCTATCAGAGTCCACTCTTGTTGAAGTTATCCCCTCACATAGTCATTTTCTATATCATTTCTATGTAAAATCCTTAAATCTTCAATTTTAGTTTTCGCAAGGTGACCCCTAAATTTTATTTTATATTTTGAACAATAGTTAAAAAACAGAAATTTCGCAAAATTTTATAATAGGGAATAAATACCCTGCAGACACCTTCAGCCTTCCAAATAAATTGCAGTTTTTGCCTTGTATGGTATGAGTTATACAATATAGAACTCGACGGAGCCCTTAAGACTGCTGTACTTATCTACCGGGTATCTCTATTTTAAATTTAATTAAATAAATGTCTATTTATGTGTTATTTTTTATCTCTATTTATTAGTTTAAATTTTTTGAGTATCATTTAAAAAATGGCATCGACCCACTGGGTCGATGCCACTGCTGGTGGACTGTTAGTCCCCGAGGGTATTCTCCAGCCCAGTAGTCAGTACTTCGGTGCTGACCCGAAAGCCGATTATTTTTGAAACCTTCCAATATCTAAAATTTTGTAAATTTTATTGAAAACTAAGGAGTATCTCCCTCATGCAAAGCTCTGTCCTTAGCTGATTTTGGCTTTAAATTTAGATCACTTTGGTTATTTGTTCTCTATCAGTTTTTAAACATCTTTGAGTTTATGGTCTTCCAAACGTTTAGATTTTATCTGCACTGATGAGACATAAGTTGTCGAAATGCGCATATGCAGAAAGTAAATTCACCGTGACTTCGGTATTTAGTTATTAGAAAGAAAAAGAAGATTGGTCACGTCATTGGTTTTGAACTTGAGTCTTCGAGAAAAAAAACTTCCTCTAACTAGCACTGTTCATGTTATGATACAACGGCAGTAGAATACCGATGGAACAAAGGAGTGAAATTTACAAAAATCGAAGTCCAAAGGCATGGCAAAAACGAGGACACAGAAAACAATGACGTTAGACACAAAACAAGGACGTTAGACAGATACAAAGCACAAAAATAGAAATCACAACATTCAACAAAGAACTCACAGTGTGAACTCCAGTGAAACTAAGAGTGACATTAGGTGCTCCGGAAGGGTAAGCATGCCCTGCTCTGTAATCAGCACCCGTCATACTTTGAATGAGTCAATCGAGGAAAATGTCAAGGTCGGTAGTCAAATCTGAGATGACGTGAATCTAGCTGAAAATGTCCACTTTCAGTTGGAATACTGACACGTCATATCTTTCGATGATGTTATGGTGACGGCCATAGAATTTCTTGGGAGATGATATTAACATAGGTTGAACAAATTCCTGACTAAGCAGCTTTTGGGACCGTGCTTTTTCCCTGTTCAAAATTTCACTGTACAAACAACACGCTCGACAGTAACGAATCAACTGCGACAGTAACGAATCAGCTACGAAATGTACACTCCATAGGCTGCTAAGAAAGGGAAAGTTCGCAATTTGGAAATTAAAATCATCACACTTATCATACAGCTTAGACTTCAAACGTCCATCTTCGTCAATACACAATAACAGGTCTAGGTGCGAAGCTGAAGTAGGTGTTTCAGTTGTTTCTTTAATTTCAAACTCATTGGGATAGATCGGATGTAAATACTCCTTAAATTTAGGATTATTAAGAGAAAGTACATCGTCTCTGTAGCGGAAGCTGAAATTAAAGGACTGGGCTAAATACAGTCAAACTGTATTTCATCATTGATGTCCATAATTTTGTTTAGCAAGGTGGTTCTTCCCAACTTAAGTGCCAGTGTTTTCATTTGATTCGTCATGAAATTCTGTGCATCAGAAATGGAGATTACTTTTTCTATCTCATCAGCGCCTTCACAATCATTTTCACAATTATCATCTTCATCTTCTTCATCAACAGTTTCATCGAAATCTGTTAAAAGGAATAAAAAAGATAACAGGAAACACCTACAATGGCCGAAAAACATAGCCACATGCCAGAAAGTAAATAGGAACTGCACAAGAAAAAAACCCACAATAAAAATACAAAAGACAAACATAAACAACGATAGGAACTCGGGACAGCCGGAGTTCATTTGCTGGTTTTGACCAGTCTTTGACAGATTCATCACATGTTTTTAAAGAATTATCAATGTCTAGTAAGTCCTTAAATGCACATCCAAAAAGCTCTCTCGACAGCTTAACTGCTTTCAGGGGAACATCGTCATCTATGTCACATACATTATCATCGGCATCCTGTTCATCAGCATCATTATCATCAGCTATATCCAGCGAAATACTCTCAGCTTCAACAAATCCACAACGTTTGAAACATTTAACAATTGTCTGTGTGTCAACTTCACTCCATGCTTTGGCCACCCAATAAATATTTTTGTTTTCTTTGAATAAGCCCTTGTATGATGCTATGCCATGGTAAGCTTAAACCATCACTTGCGTCCATCGTCTGTCCTCCAAAGAGTTTTGTCTTGAGGACAGTTGAATAGATTTGAGCCAAACTAATTGACCCCCTTATTGCATTGGGACGTAGGCATTGGACGAATCACAGTACAATGTAATGCATTGAATTACTCTTACTTGAAAATAATTTGCATTGAATTACCATTACCATTACATGAGATTTGCAAATAAATTCATTGAATTACCATTACTTTAGCTTAGTAATGCATTGAATTACCATTACATTTTGACATTTTATCAACAAATAAATAAACTTAGATATACATCTCTATGCTTTTGCTGTAAGACAAAAAGAAAAGATGTATGGTCTAAAGTGTCTGAATTTTATTATCCAACAACATTATCTTTTTGTAACGATATAAAATTTACTCAAAATTAGACACCACATACTGCCTAAGATTTTTAATTACAGGTAATTAAAAGTCTCGTAGAAAATGTTTACAGTGGACAACAATGTCTTGGTGATTTAATTTGACACGATTGTTAATTAAGTCTATTTTTACATCAGAGTCAAAACTTTTAATCTAATTAAAGAAATGTATTGTATCAAAAACTCGTCTATAGTTTGACTTCATTTGGGGGGGGGGGGGGGGTCTTTACGGTAATGAATCAATACATACACCTTCATGATTCCTTCTGCCAATGAAATTTAAAAATGATCATAAAAAAGGGGTAATTCTTAGTTGCCATGAAACATACAGACTTGTAGACCATGCTGTACAGTATGTAATACAGTTTTATCATTTGATTAAACCCTGATTTAAATCTTTTATACTATTCGTCCTTTGGGACATAACAGATTAGATTTCTTGACATGTTCTACCTTATTTTCATTTTATTAGGACTTTTTTTTTAATATGAAAATCATGCAGTAAAATTGATGGTTAATTATTATGACATGGCCTACTACTATTTAAGTCTTATTTTATAACGTTTATCGTTACAATTTCTTCGCAATATATTTCTTTGTTGGATCAGTTTTCATTTTTTTTTATAAAAAGCAGGTTTTGAGAGCAATATGTTGGTGAGACAGGAAATACGCCCAATCTTCGCATAAACTTGCATTGTATCCATATCGAAAACAAAGATCAGTAACAGGTTACTGCAATCCTTTCCAATGCTCAAAATCACAACTGGCAAAATATGCAAGTCATCGCAATTGATCAAAATAGATCGCGGAATTTAAACCAGAGAAGATCCAAAGAAAGATACTGGAACGATCGTTTAAAACCTGGTCTTAACATCAGGGTTATAGATCAATAAATGCATATAATCGCAGGGTTAAAAAGATAAAGAAAATATTGCCGAAAAAGTTACGAACAAACACCAACAAAGATTTTTTTCGATTCACTTTAATTGAGGTCACGCCTTTAGTGTCCGACATGTAGTTTACTAATTAAATTAAGTTTTGTAGTGTAGTTTTTGTAGATAGTTTATTGTTTTATTCTATATTTTGTTGTTTTGAAAAAGACTCGGAGTTGAAATATACACAGCATTTATACTCGTGCTATTTAGTTCATACTGAAAGTCTGTAAATTAACAACATTGTGTGTATCTTTTTAGATCTAGCACAACAGGAAGTTTTGCTGTTTTTGGTTTGTTTTATGTTGTTTATAGATACATATAAATATATACATATGTATCTTTATTGAGAAATGCATAATAGGAATACTGAGTGTATATGGATTATAACTAAATACCGAAGTTACTGTGAATTTAGTTTCTGCATATGCGCATTTCGACAACTTATGTCTCATCAGTGCAGATAAAATCTAAACATTTTTGAAGATCAGAAACTCAAATATGTTTAAAAACTGATAGAGAACAAATAACCAATATGATCTAAATGTAAAGCCAAAATCGGCTAAGGACAGAGCTTTGCATGAGGGAGATACTCCTTAGTTTTCAACAAAATTTACCAAAATTTAGATATTGGAAGGTTCCAAATATAATCGGTTTTCGGGTCAGCACCGAAGTACTGACTACTGGGCTGGTGAATACCCTCGGGGACTAACAGTCCACCAGCAGTGTGGCATCGACCTAGTGGTAACAAATAACTAAATACCAGAGTTACTGTGAATTTACTTTCTGCATATACGCATTTCGACAACTTATGTCTCATCAGTGCAGATAAAATCTAAACATTTTGGAAGATCAGATTATATCATGAAATCCTTCATTATCTAGCTGAACCTTTTGGATTGCAAAAATAAAATCTTAAACTATTAAAAAGTTATTTTTGTATTCATTTTCTGATAATATGGGGTTTAATATAATAAGTTAAAGATAGGTGGCTGTCCAGAGAGGTCTGGGAATAAGCGGTTTCTCAAAACATTATATATGGGACAAAATAATAAGAAAGGTTCAGATGTTTCTGCTTCCTTACATCTGCAGAAGTGATCTTGCTCTAGGTTCCTTTTATATAAATGGACTTTAAGAGACCTACACTCTGTACGAATCCTGGTAAGCAAAGTAAGTGAGAACCGAACCGTCAGTCTGAAAGAACTATCTAAGGACAATGGCAACGTCGGAAAAACAAAGAAACGAAGACATAACATGAGCACGGCACAGAAAAGAAAATGAAGACACGCACATATACAAAAAATGAACAACACGGACCCAATAAAAACCATGGGTGAGATCAGGTGGCCCATTCTGCTACCAGCATAGTAAAAAGATGGAATTTTCACCAAATTATTTAGGCATTGTTTGAGATTTTTAACCGATGGGTCGTTTTTTTTATTTAACCGGTAGTTCGTTCCATAGTCGAATGGAAGAAGGTACATAACTTTTACAAAAGTAAGAAGTGAAAGATACCATGGGTGTAATATTATTTGCGTGTCGGGTCCCATAATTATGAACTTCGCTGAAACGATTTGGATTTAGGCGGGTCAGATATGCTGGAGATTTATTATTAGCAATTTGGTGAAAATAGTACAAGTTTATGTAAGTTCCTACGGGTCTAAAGAGTTTCCCAACCACATTCTTGGTACAAGTCAAGTCTGGTTAACTTTGTTGCACCAGTAACGATACGTACAGCTTCCATATTTAAGCTTTCGAGTAGGTCTTTCATGAAATCTAGACAGTTGTCCCAGATAATATCATCATATTCCAATATTGGCCGAACATAGAGAAATACAATTGCTCTTATGACTTTCTATCTAATCTAAACTTCAATTGACAGATTATAATTGATTTAGAATATGCCTTTTTTTAGAATTTCTTCGATATGTAGATGCCAACTTCCATCCCGAGAAAACGTTAATCCAAGATGTTTGTGAGTATCTACACTTTTGTTGTGGACATTATTGAAGTATAAAGGGGGTGGATGGGGGTCCTTTTTACGCGAGGTGATAATGGATTCTGTTTTCTTTGGGTTAAAATTAACCAGCCATTTAGTTGACCAGTCATGGATTTTTTCAAGTTAGAATTTAATTGAATAGAAGCAACTAGTGGGTTTTCAACTATTGAATAAATACTCGTATTGTCGGCAAATAACTTGATGGGACAGTCAACCTCGGTAACAATATCATTGATAAATATCAAGAAAAGAAGTGGGCCTAGGATTGAACCTTGTGGCGCATCTGCCTGATTCAGTCCATTTAGACTCTTTACCATTTACTGCTACCCTTTTCTGACAGATCGACAACAAGCTGTTAAGAAATAATAAAAGATCTCCAACAATTACAATTTGTTTCTAATTTGTACAGGGGACCCCTATGCCAGACGTTATCAAAAGCCTTGCTGATATCAAAAAATATTACACGAATTTCATTTCCCTCATCCAATTCTTTACTAAATGCATGGGAAAAATAGAGCACCTGATTTCTAGTAAAATCTTTCGGTATAAAACCTGACTGATGTTCAGTAATTACCTCTCTTTTAAAGTTAAACATATGTTTGTAGATACATTTTTGGAATGCTTTGCCTAAGACTGGTAACAAAGATATCAGACGTTAATTCTCAACAAGATTTTTTGCATCTTTTGTGTGGACAGGCATAACGTTTGACTATTTCCAAGATTTTGGAAAGTAATTACGAGAAAGACATATATTAAAAATAGCACAAAGCGGTTTGGCTAAAATATCATAAGCCACCTTTAGAAGTCTCGGGTTCAAACCGTCATGACCTGAAGCCACAGGAATACTTTCTTAGCTCACTATGGAGCAAGGCTGGCTCATAACTTTAAGTCACGGGTTCGATCCCATAAGATCACCGCAATTAATTTTGGTAACTGATTTCACTTCATCTTGCAATGATAAAATTTCAACATTTCTCTTACCAAAACACAATAAAATATCCTGTCTTTAGTAAATTCCTAAGACGATGATTGGTCAAAAGACGTCAAGTGCCGACCGTGTATATTCCATATGGGGTGACTGGTTAATATACCGTCAGTGACCGTCATTACGCGGCGTCACTACGTTTTTAAACGTTTTTTTTTACAATGTACTGGACTTTTGGTAGGATATACACATTACACAGTATGTAAGTGACCTAATATGGTATATACACGGTCAGTAAATTAAATATTGGGCTCGACCTATGCTCTCGCCCAATATGAAATTTACTGACCGTGTATATACCATATTAGGTCACTTACAGACTGTGTAATCTATGATATTATTCAAATAATAATAAAACAAAAACAAAAATTAGACGAAAAAGCAACAACAACAATTACAAAAAAATTAAAAAATAAATATAAAAAACAGTAAGGACCAACTACAAA